>CAESWR010000037.1:523359-547998 GCA_903171835.1 Mullus surmuletus | reverse complement strand
CACCCCGTATCTCAATGTCCCAGTGCGCATGTGGGTGCTGTTTATGATTGAGGGGGAACAGAAGCAATTCGCCATTTAGTCAGAATGTGCATTTGAAAATTCCCCTCCGTGCAACCAGGAATACTATCATACGGAAGATGTGCCATATACTTTATGTGTGTCTGCTGAAGCGTGATTGAATGCTGCACATAACATCTAAATACTTGGAATAAATTGTGGCAGTGCCTGCTGCATGCTCAGCAAATCACTGCTACATTAGGCCCACCTAAGTACCACACACTCACACGCACAAATTACAATTTCAAGTGTCTGCCGCAGAGTCCGTCAGTTTGTATGGAAAGCAGTTGCGTAGCACGATGTAGCAACGGCACTAATAGCAAACTGATTACTCTGCACTGCGCTGGGATAGCAGGAGTTATACTAATGTTCACATCATTATGCTGCTCTTAAAAAAAAAAAAAAAAATATCCAGTGATAGGATTTACTGTATAACTGATCCACATGTTTATATGTGGTGCGAAAGACCTCAGGGTGTGTGCTGAGATGCAGTGACACTAACTATCGTAGTGCTGCAGTTAAATGATTTATCAAAGCTATAGCTTCTCTGGCGTCATCCTGTGGAGGAGCTCTACATCTTGAGAGAATCCGCATGACAGTCCGGTTGCTTATTTCACAATCCAATTTGTGTTAATTGCATTACATAGGAGTAATTGTGTTAGTTCCATCCGTAATCAGCTTACTGCCTCAGTGCAGCTGGATATACCTTTACACCAGGCTTATGTAACCTGCGTGCTAATGGCGGAATTTCATTCATTTTGGGGCATGAAGTAAAAACCCAGGATCGTCACTGAGCTAATCTGGCCTGTTGGAGTACTCTGTGTGTATGTAATAGCTCTGTGTGTTTGCGTGCTTGAGTCTGTGTAGGTCAATCCATGCTCATATTATCATGCAAATGAAAAACAATCTGAAACGCCACTGACTGTCATGCTCAGGATCAGTGCAGAGCGCTGTGTCTAAACCATCCCTGTTGTGCTCCTCAGGCCCCCCTTTTATTTTCTCCCCATGACATATCCAAACCCCTGAAATTTTCACAGGCACTACATCAGACAGACAGATTAAACAGCTTTTTTTTTTTAATACTAAAAACTTGTCCAATTCAGCACTGAGGCTGGGATGATTCTCCTCTGTGAGGTTAATCATTTAGGCAAAGGAACAAAGTTAATGAGGCAACTTCTAATCCGAAGCTATTCGGAGTTCTGTCAACAGTATTGACTGCACTGCAGATCGGATAAGATATCTTCGGAGGGCATATATGACCTACATAGCAAGGACAAGACAGTGGCTCAACAGAAGCACAGCACAGTGATCCCATAGCTCTCCAGGGCACAGATTCTGCAGCAAAGACATAACAGTGAAAAGACCCTGTGTGTATGAGCGCCAGTGAGCCGGCTGTGTGTGTGCAGGCGCCTGTGTTCAAGCATTCCTTTATCTTGTTCCCAGCTTTCAAATAACCAGTTTGGTGACCAGCTATATGGACTACGATTATTACAAGCGGCTGTGCAACAATCAATCAATACCAATTTGAGTTTACAATTGGTGAATATTTTAAATGAACTATTGGGATAGAAGTGCTGAGGTTAGAAGGTATGGATTGGCTAAGGGAGTGGGAATGGCTGCTGTGAATGATGCTAGAAAGAGGAGGTGAAATATGTATGAAATGTGTATATTTTTGTCTCCTTTCTACCAGCTTCTACAGTTTTTTCCTGATGCAAGTCAATTTGAATATTTATTTTAACAAATACAAAGAAAGCATGTAGTGAAATAATATTAAAAACTGACTAAAAATGTATTTTACAATAAGTCAAAATTTACAATCTTACTTATTGTTGCTGAAATGTATTATTTGGTGAAGCTTGAACCGCTTGATAAATAATAAAGGATGAAAATTGTGATTTCTCTAACTCAAAGGGCAGTAAAGAAGACAAATGCCTACTTATTTCTTGACACGGGTCTTTTAAAGTGAATTAAATCTTTGAAATACTTGAAAAACAGCTCCTGCTTCAGTTCTGAAGATGTTTCCATCTAATGCTCGGATCAAAGGTGACGATTCTTGCCATTTAGGAGTGAAGGCACATTTTTTCTTTGATTAATTCCAGGTCCTTGAAAGGTCACTGTGATACAATGACATTTGAAATTGTCATGTCTAACCCAGGAAAGCAGGACACCGGGGAACCATTAGGAGGGGCGGCTGTACCTGGGGTGGACATTTGGTGTGGCTTTTGGACACCAATTGAGCTGTTTTTCTTGGCTCGGCGGGAAAGCCGGGTTGCATGAGTATGCTGCACATCAACACAACAGTGGGGGAGGTCGACACACACGCCATACAGGAGCGCACATACAAACATCTCCCTGCATACTCACACACACACGTGCTAAACCCCCCCTACTATGTCTGAACACAGAAACATCCAGACGCACTGTCCCCTGGGTAATGAGCGAGCATTGTGAGACTGCGGTTGCTGTAAAACCCAATTAGTGTATGCGGTTTTATCAGTTCTCTCAGTTCGAGCCACACACACAGATAACAGCTCACACAATAATGTGTCCTGTCGTGCGCCCCCTGCTGGAGACACACATCCAAGCAGGTAGATGTGGAATGTAATGACTGCGATCATGTATTCCGAGTTAATAGGCTCTCCATTGGAAGCATAATCAAGATAAATGAGTATAAAATCACAGTGCGTCTGTTTTTTAGCAGAGGGTAATTCCTGATGGTATACATAAAAACAGAGCAAAGCCTCGCCAACTGACCCACTACAACGAGAATTACATGTTGTGCGCGTGTATCCTTCAACGCGCATTATCGTACCGTTAGATCTCGGGCGATGCAAGAAAATCATATCCGTATCACACGCAATTAGACAAGAGATTACGAGCGCGGCCTGTTCAGGCGCTGTGCGTCTCCGAGACGGATTTTGAGCCATCAAAAAAACCCGACTGCCGTTGCAGAATGAAGTGGTGGCAGGCGGCGTCACAACACCAGCCTTATCCCTGCCTTCAAACACCTCCATCTCCCACAGCCACATAAAAGAGCAGAACAGAGTGGTGGCAATTGCAGCCTGCGTGCCGCGCGGGCCTCTGCTCCACCACAGCCGTTAAAAGAGCTACTTGTGTATTCATGTGCCGCATCACTTCGTACTCTTTGATGGCACGGATCACTGTCATGACGCCGAGGCTTTCCGCCAAACATACTGTATTGCTGGAAAAATAGCGGAAAACATCTAGGATTCCTCGTTTATGTGAGAATGCACCCACAGTGAATTTATGTTCATGGCTGTGTCACACTGATTCGGGCAATTTGATTAGTATGGATCGGCTAATCATTTTCAATTTGAATTAGCATTATTGAATAGCAAATGTCATTTTAGTGACTTTTCCTCCGATATTATTGACTCGACGTGATGCTGGAGATCACTCTGCTTAATGGGAGTCAGGAACTAAGCAGCAATCCAGTCAAGAGACAGACAAAGAGGGAAGGAGAGAAACAGAGTGAAGTCTATTTTTCATCTTTCATTATTCAGCCTCAAGCCATGAATAACTGAATAACTGAATTCATGATAGCAAGGATGGAGGGTTGTATTTTCATAAAGCATGCCTGAATGTGGGGGAAGCGTAACAAGCCACAAGAAAACATCCTCCTCCTCCTAGTCCTCCTCCAGAAAAGAGGTCTTTAAATGAAGAGCAAGGAGTCACACTCATGCATGAATGCTTCGGCAGGGACGTCCATACTCGATGCCCCTTTCAGGATGCACTTGGGATAAATAAACACTAAGGCAAAAACAACTACCACTTCTGATAGTGTTGCGTTAATGAGCCTTTGAATTTGGTCAGTGCAAACCTCACCGTTATCATTTCATCATCATTAAAAGGTGATAATAAGCGCCGGTCTTTCAGCGGCCAGAGCTTATGCTTCGAAACCAGGGTGGCTGATTTATAGTGTTGATCTGATAATAAACAAACAGAATGGTGCTCATTGTAAAAGTTAATTTGCTAAACTAATTTTATTGTCTGGTTTGATCTCTGTGTAAAGTTATAATTACTGTTGAGAGCTGCCTGGGTACAACTATGTATTTGTTAATTTAGATGAATGAGCAGAAGATAATATAAGTGTTGTGATGATACGTAAACTGTGACTAAAATGCTCAAACAGGAGCTGAGTAGCGTGAGTCGGAGGAGGGACATGGCGCAAAGTACTCTGCGGTTTCGCCTGCCATTTAAGAATGTGCTCATAAACAAGTGTCTGGCTGTTCTTTCAGTTTTGCTTGGCTCTTGGTCCTGAGTCTGACACAGGCAAGCTACTGAGTGCGGTCGGTTTTCCTGTTAAAGACATTTTGATGTTGTCCTTGTGTTAGGCAATCCCACCCTGGGGATTAATAAAGTATTCTGATTCTGATGATTCGAACTAACCCTGTTCCAGCCTTAGTTGGTTGTTTTCGACTCTAACCGTAGCGGGAGTCAGAAACCTCTTCATTCACAGGTCCATGTTGCTGCTCCTCATCATTTCATTACAACCCGGAATTTTCCAAACACATAACACGGTAGACAATACTGAGCATGCCTGTCATCTTGTTTTGGAGGTGCGTTACACTCGCTATTCTTCTTGTTATTGTGAAGCTGAAATGGAAGAAATGTTTGGTTTGCATTCCAATTCAACCCTGCTACTTTACCGCAAGTGCATAGGCTTTAATCAGGGGGGACTCAATTGTCTTACTTCATTTGGCAGTAGGTAGTCTCTCGTAAAAACAGTTAATAAATGAAAAACTTTGATATTATTACTGTAAGTGCACCCTGACAGCACTGCATTCATTATATATACGGAATACTATTATTATAAAGAATAATAGCAAAGGCATTTTTTATTCATTAGCCTTTGGAACCCGGGCTTTGGCATCAAGGCTGATTAAAATGCCATTAATTGGTTGATTAATCATGTCCACTGTAAGGGGAGCAAAATGGCCGTGGCTTGCTCCGGTCCAGCCTGTAAGAAGTCACCCACACACAGAGTCCTTGCTGTCTGCTGCTGAATTAAATATGAGGGCAAGAGGGGAGAGGTGGAGAAATGGCAGGGGGAAAGAAAGAAGGAGATAAGAGGAGACAGGGCATGGGGGCTCTGTTTAAATAGCAGAAAGGTGACATGTGAGCACTCTGCTGAGGAAAGGGACCTTTGACCCCACCATGCCATCATGACAACTCGTACTTAGCATTCACTGCAGGAGCCTGATCTCGCCAGGTAATTGTTACATGTTTTACTTCAACATGACCTTGCAGCGCTGCGCTTCTGACACACACCCACAAACAAGCAACACATGTCGATAAGCTTTGTCACATCGCAGTGCAAACACTGCTACTCGGCGAGAAACCCGTCATTAAAGTAGATAATTCATGGCCGCTCTTCCCTGGAGCACTCAAATGATTGAAGTCGATCAACTCATTTGAGGAAAAGAAAAACAGGAGTCTAAAATTGCCTTTTCAAATTCATCTGCCGATTACCATAATCACTTCATGGCTGACGATACTTTGTAAATGTGCGTGCTATTAATGCCAGCAATTACACAGGGTAAATGCAAATGGAATGTCAGTGTGGAAGGACCCATCAATCTGAAGGGATAAAGCATAAACAAACCCAAGGAGTGACCCCCTCCAGCTAATTTCATCATTAGCCTTGATACCATTTGCCTAAACATTTGACGAGGGAAATCTTGCATTTCTTCTAAACATGCTAAAAATAGCTCCTAGGCCAATTCAAAGAGGTGACTGTAATGGATCCATTCTGACTTCTCAGTTAATGCCTTCTTGAAATGTAATGGCTGCTCTCCTCCACACCACTCCAGTATCTGCCTCTAGTCTGAGCCTCAAGCTGTAGATCACTCTCCCGTGAGCCCTCACTTCACTGTCAGGCCAGCAAATTCCACCTTCATTAATAGCAGCCACTCATGTCTGACTTAAATTAACGTACAGGCTATCAATTAGCTCGGGGAAGGCCAGGCGGAGTGTACTCAAGGGGATAGGAGGAAGCCTCGGACGGGATGGATAGATGCTGGACAGCTGACAGGGGTGATACTGCATATCTACCATTTTTACACCTCATCCTTCCTCCATCCTGCTTGATTTTAACTATGAACATGCTCAACTTTTGCTATGCTCTTGAATTTTAGATGAGTGGATTCCTCTTTTCAATATCTTAACCCGAAAATGAAGCGAAAAACTTGGCTGTCCCTAACCAGCATATGAAAAATTGGACTGCACAGATTGCAATGAATATTTTAAGGCAGGTGAAGAATGAAGGTTTCACTCATATGTCATAACCCAATCATACATTAACAGGACCATTTTAGAATTATGTTCACGTCCTAAAGTTTTGCATATCATCCAGATATTTTCTCATGCAGCCATCTATCTAACCATGTTTCTTGATGAGTTAATTTCCCTCCTATTGCCGGTTGTCTAAGTGACCCTGACGACCCAGCAGAATCTCCTAACAGGATCCTCATGCCCATTGCAATTGATCGGTCCACAGCACCCTGTCAGACGGGATCAATATGTCATTCCTTCAGTAACAAGGCCCCGCTCACATGCCGCCTCTTCCTTCCCTGCATCGCTTTACTTTCATTTTATTATTATTTCTCGCTGTGGATCGATGCGGGCAAACAGGCCCACTGTAAACCACACCACAATTAGAGTGGCGTCTAATCTTCGTGTTGACTCCATCTCCTTCCCAACAGTCTGCAAATAAAACACAAATGATAATGAAATCTAATGGGATTCTCTGGAATTAAATCACTTAAACAATGAAGAGAGCCCAGGCATAGTTCTCAACCAATAAAGATTCTGATTGAGGTATATACTGGTCAATATATATCTCATATTCACACAGGCTTTAACAAGCATGGAGATAAGCTTCACTTCATGGTGAGTAATCACTTTGACTAGCAGTTTTCAGAAGGTAATGAGAAAAATTAACAGGCAAAAAATACAATCAGATTATACAAAGTTGGTTCTCTTCTCTAGAAAAGAGGTCCTTTTTATTTATTTTTTACATTTATTCTGGGTGTGAAAGGACACGCACACACATACATCAGTGAAAGTGATGACACACTTGAGCGAACACATAAGGAATTTTAGATCCATTTTCAACCCATTAAGTGGACGTCTGCACAAAGAATTACATTTCTAATATCAGCATGGAAAATGACATGCTTTGATGGTAACATAATTCTATGATGAACTCTAGTCTTAATTAGGCTAATTTTGTTCGGGGAAGGCACTGATGACACATTATATGTAGAAATGTCAGCCTGTTCCCCATAATGACATCATATCCATGTTTTTTTTCTTTCTTTTTTTAAAAAACTGGCCTGAGTTTCCAAAATAGGGGTTTAACCAGTCAGTGATGATGTGAGGAATCAGATGTGCAATTGCATGACCTCAGCAGTTGTGTTTTGGAGATGAAAATAGAAACAGAGCTAATTTGATCATTGAATTATAGATTTAACACGCCTATGTAGTTTGGCCTGGGTTTGAGGGTCAATCTGTGTGAGGGTAGCGCCGGTGATGCGAGAAAAATCTGTCTGCTCGGTGCAGGCAGTGCACGGGGCAGTAATGTGGAACTGCAGAGTAATTAGCGAACCGGGCCCTCAACTCCCTGTGAAGTCCGGTCTTTGAAGGAGGGAGCTCAAACCGATCAGTGGCCCCTCTGATGTATGTTTGCGAATCTTTCAAGGGAGTGAGAGCTGCTAACGAGGCCTCATCTATTACCATTTGAGATGTAATTAGCGTCGTTGGAGGAATGGAGCAGGGCCAAGGAAGAGTGGCTCAATCTGGGCTCTGCGTGCCTCGTTGTCCCACAGGGCAGCAACAGCAGGAGGATGAAGTGAGCGAGTTGGAAGGAGACTCCCTGGAGAGGAGACAGGGCCTCAGCAGCCCTGACACACAGACCAAGCAGACCGCAGACGCATAGCCCCCATACTGGAGTACAGGGGTGAAACAAGGCTGGCAGCACAAGGCTCTTTGTTGAAGAAGAAAGGGGCCTCAAAAAAACAAACACACTCACAAGCCTCTCAGCCCCATTGGATTTGTTGTGCTTGTACTTGCTGAAAAGCCACACCAAGAAATATTGCTAAGGAAAAAATAATTATATTGAAAGCTCATTTAATTTGACATTTCTTTTTGCAATATCTTCAGGTCAGATTTTAGGGTCCTTTTTGTATCATTTGTGTGGGCAGCGTGAGCATTTCCACACATAGCTTCATAAAAAATGTCACTTCCCCACTGCCGATTGTTACTTATTTTGTTTCTGCATTCATTTGAGAGAAGAAGACTAGAAACCTATTGGGAAAAAAGACCACCATGTGGATTGGTTTTAACATATGCACCATTTCACCATTTTTTCTAGCCACAATAGCTATGCAATAGCCCCCATCCGTGTTAATGGCCTTCCATATGTAGGTTGTATCAAAAGGGGAGGGTCTCTAAGTGACATATTACTTGGCACTCAAGCCAGTTTTTGCGTAGGTCACAGCAGGGTCGGGTCAGGTGTGGCTCTTGCTCTGTTAACTGTTTAAGCTGACCTTTAACCCCACTGGGTTCAGTTCCCGGAGCCCCTCTGTGCTGGGGAAGGCCATACGGGGTCATGACTGTTTTCATTGAACTTCAACAGTGATTTAGTGGATGCTAATGGACCATTAGTCTTCATCAGTTCTCGCTCTATACTCATACCACCAACACTGTGCAAACTGTAGGTATTAAATAAGGCGTGGTGGAGACACCTGCTGTACACATTTCTTTGTTCTCAAGCCTTCTGTCTCAACACATTACTCAGGGATCACTAAGACTTACTGACAGGTGGTGAAAACTTTAAAGAGACCAAAAACATGGACCTTGGGCTGTTAAGTGGAGTGGAAAGCATCAGGGTTCATCACAAAAGACAGTAATCTGCTTGTAAGGAAGACATTTTTTGTTGCTTCCCCTCACTCTCCCTACATCCACAGAGACTGTTGAACCAAGACATTAGGGAAGGTTGCTTGCATCAGTATGCAGTGTGGAGACAGTGAATCAATGGAGCCTGGAGGACTTTCCACTCTCTCTTTGTCGCAGCCCTGCTATTAATGAGCAGGAACCAGGGCCTGTCCACTCCCCTCGTGGGCACATGCTAAATTACCAGCCGTGAATCAACACAGCATTTATGGGCAACCGCAAATTAAAGTGGCTAAATCTGCAAGGACAACCAGACCTTGTATAAACAAGAGGATCAGAGGCTAGGCCTAGAATAGGACCCGAGGAATTCAATAACTGTATAAATTAAAAGAGAGAAAAGGATATAGTGTACAAGGAAAAGTGGCTTCCGACGGTTCTCAGTGGACATATTGTGTGTGGTCTGTGTGTTAAGATCAATGGTAGACTCATATAAATGCCAGTACCGGCATCTGGCTAGGTACTTATTCTCAGAAGACAGAAATACACACAAAAAAAATAAAATATATATATTTTTTAAAACATATCTTAAAGTGAAGAAAATGAGAGTGAAATATTATAAGACCAAATAAACGAGAGGCATAATAAAACAATAAATAGGTAAACAAACAGTAAAGCTGAGGGGAAAAGGCTTTTAAAAATTTAAGCGCAGCAGCGGGAGAAGCTGCAGGATGACCTGTAATGGGAGAGAAGGGGAAGCAGCGGAGTGGTAAAAGCCTGATAAAATAAGAGACTGTAACCTCACTCCACTTAGCCACCAGACAAAGAGATGCTTTACAGAGTGCATGAGCAATATCACTATAAAATCACAACATTGTGTCTGCAGCTATTTCTGAGGCTCCTGTCTGCTGCTTTGCAAACTAAAAACAAACGTGTAATGAGAATTAATGTTCACCATGTGGCTGTGAAAGGGTAAAAAATTGAGTTGTGCCTAAAATGTCGGCGGAAATGGAGCAACAGAGGATGCCTAAAGAGAGGGAAATGTGCATCCATATATCAATTCAAGTCAATTTTATTTATATACTGCCAAATTAAAGCAGAAGGGTTTTTTTTTCATGCAGAGCAGGTATATAAGCTTTATGATAATATCGCCAAAGGCTGCCTTAATCATTTGAAAGATACAGCAAAAATGGCTTTTTTTGTTAGATACGGATGCAAAAAAAAAAAAAAGATTCATGGGACCAAGTTATACAATGATACTTCATCAGATATGGCTGGCATTGCCCCAATCAGAGTAACAAAAGGTATTGTCCCCATGGTGTTAAGCAATCAAATTGAATGGCTTACCGGAATTCAAGCAGTTAGATTCTGAGTCGGTGCCAAAACATGGAGCCACTGCTTGCCTGATTTAATGGGCATATGACTTTGAGTATGTGACCCTCAACTGTGGCTTTGCCGATACCTTTTTGATGGAGAGTTTGGCTGTTTGTAGGTCATTGTGCTTTTGACAGTGTGTCAGTGTGTGTCAAACATTAAACGCTTCAAAATGGGCCTCCACTAAAAGTGCCTTGGGACCAGACTATTCACCCTCCTTCCATCTCAGTCGTGACAGTCCACCACTGAGGGGGAGACAGTCTAATTTTACTGCTGGCTGACATCCATTCAACTTGAGTGATGAGAGAGCAGGCCCTCTCACACACGTATAGACACACGTGTGCACACATGGCCACAAAGACACACCAGGGCACGCACACACAGACAGAAAATGATACTAAAACAGTAAACTCAAAGTGAGGTTGGCTGTGTTGACAGGCCCATTAACTGGCCTCTGCCTGCCATTTCATTCTTGTTTCACACTGGCCAATTCCAGGGAAATATACTGGCCTGCAACACTGCTATACTGGTCTACTGTACGCTCCAGTGCTCCATGGCCTCTTCAAAGCCATCGTTATCCGCTATGCTGTCCTCTGCTTGCAGCCCATTCCCACTCTTCATTATCAAGCTGAAAACAAAACTGCTTCAGCGTAATAGGATGCAATTCCACCTGCCATCAGCGGCCTCTCTAGGTAAGGTTTGATGAGAATATGCATGGATCTCTCAGGGAAAGTTAGAGGCAGTGAGTGAGACATGACCAGAGATCGGGGGGAGCTCTCTGGGGCTGGGGAGGCCTCCACTCTGATAGAACCTAATGAAGACAAATGGACAGGACCAATATGGTTTCTCCGTGGCGGGGTATCATCGACAAGATAAAATGGGGGTTTGGAAAGGCTGGCTGGATGACGGACACACAGCCTAATTGGTGACCTGTGGGGTTAGAGGTGGGGTGATGAGGCCTCTCCACTGACTGAGTGGCAGAAGTGTCAATCTATCCTGAGCAAAGGTCACAGGTCAAGTGAGCTCTGTGAAGGGAGGGGGAAAGTTGAAGGGATATGACGCATCTCTGAGACGCAGCCTGTTTGCTTCGCTTAAAAAGAGTAAATAGAATACAGAGTTCTTTATTGAAGGGATATGTGCAGAAAACAAAGGGAAAGACGATACAAGATCTGTGTTTGGGTTGTGGTTTGTCTCGCCAGTTCAGTTAAGTGGAAACAGAAAAGAAAGCAAAAAGCAAAACACAACTATTTTCTTAATATTAGTCTGAGTTTGACCTCAGTGTTCAGTTTTGTTTTTTTGAAGCAGCTGAAAGAAAATCGATCGCAGGCCTGAATTAATACTTAATCACAGCACCCCAGATGCTCTTAGCGGTGACCTGTGTCCACCGCTGAGTAAACATGGGCAGCACAAAGGAGGCGGGTTTGGTATATGGACAAAAGGCCGGAGCCAAGTGCATTAAGGAATGGACTTTGTGCTGTGTGTCAACATGCGTGATCAAACACATGCACATACTCAGATCATCACCGCAACCACTAGCTGTCAGCATCACACGCGGCCCAGTCAGCCGTCAAGGCTAACATCAACTAAAATGGTCTAAGCGAGATACATTTGCCAGGGAGATGGCCAGACTGTCTGACGTTTCATCTACTTGTCATTTAAAGCCTATTTTCATCCATGAGACTCATAGAGTGAACCTGGGTGTATTACTATTTGCCCAGAATAATGAGCAGCTCAGCCCTAATGGACAGCACAAAGACGGACAATAATCCTACAGAGAGGAATGTCAACATGTTTCCTCATACTACAATATTAAAGTGTCACTACAAAAGCTTGCGTGAATGTGAATGGCCCCGGCGTCCAGACCGCCACCAAAGAGCTTCTCCCCCGAGTCTATTCAGACACAAACCTGCAGCGCAACTGTATATGGGGGGCTTTTACCAATGACTGACATGGCTAATCACACTGGCCTCTGATTGGAGAAGAATGAGACAGAAATAGCCATTAGGGGAAACCATGTGAAAAATGGTTTTAAACCCTGTTATTTGCTACCAAGGCAACAGATGGTAACACATTTATTGTTGCATCTCGGTATCGACTAAAATGGTAGTCGGCCAAGGATCGTCCATGTCCACAAATCAAGGAACCCCAGCATGCAACAATGAACATGCATCAAATTGATGAATTTGAAAGCCACTGCACATCCTTCCACACACTAGTCACTCCAGTTAAAAGAATGTGTGGGGAATGCGGGTCAAATTTAGTTACTTTGAAACAGAACATGTTAGCTGTATAGTCAAATTGGGGAAAAAAGAGATGTCTCTTTATTTAACAATATATCAATTGTAACAAAACTCTAATTGATTGTCCATGTTGTGCATTTAGATAATAAATCATTATACAGTATTTATTTAACCAGGAATTAATCTTCACTTGTAAATACTCAAAATGTGTAAACTTTACGTAAAATAACGTGCTATTATTACTACTATACTGTTGTGCTAATGTTTTGCGGGGGTTTTTCGCACATTTTTGCAGTGTTTTATGAATTCATTAAACACCTGTCTCGAAATGATGTATGCAGAAATAATGAACAGGCCAATGACAAGCCTCCAACTGTTCCGGGAGGAGGTATAAAGTAGCAGAGCTGCATTTACTAAGGAAAACTAAAAGACAAAAGAAAAATGAGATGGACAACAAAACCATGTGAATCAAAAAGGCTTTGGGGGCTTTATCTGGCGGCACCATGTGGGAATGATAATGACCATATTGGATTCAAAGGGACAACCATTCATCTTAACCCTGGTCTGCTTTGCAAGACTCATAATCCCCCTCACACCCACGACCCACTACTAGACAGACAGCAGGGGAAAAATGGCACTTTGAAGGCTGGGGATAAGACAAAACAAAACCCATATCTCCCCATTCTCTTTAGACTCAGCATGATTATTTAACATTCCCTGGAATATGCTCCATCTGCTAGCCAGCATTAATTCCCCCCTTTTACCAAATCTTCACCTTTTCACCACAGAGATTATGTCACTCCTCCCCCCTCCGTTTTCCGTCTTTTTACTGGTCCTTCAATCAGACTAATACCATTTCCCTAGTGATGGATCATTTCATTCAGTCTTCTTTCTTTTATTCCCTTGCTCTGAAGCTAAACTGGCATCAACTGCTCTTTCCTCTTTAACCATCCTATATCCATCATAGCAAGGAAGCCTGGTCTGGAAGCCCGCCCCCCCATGCTCCAACTGTCCTCCTCTTCAATCCAGCTTTCTTTCTTTTTTCCTCCAGCTTTCGTCCCTTAAACCAGCCATCAGGATGAAGGATGGTGAAGGTTAAATGGGTCCATTTTCACCCCCCCCCCCCCGACTCCTGACCCCCTCCCCACTTGCCCCAGGTGACATTACTAAATACTGCTGTCTCAAGTCAGTGTATAGCCTCTCTATTTCTCTAAGAAAAAAACTACACAGTGATATTTTTGTCTTCCAGCTTTTATCAACCTCAATTCATCTTGTCCTGAACTTATGACACAAAAAGTCTGCTGCATTTTTTCAAGAGTAAAGGGATTGCACAGCATTCACAAATGTCATGACCCTGAGACTTTTTAAATATGTTCAGCGCTAAACTGTAGTTTGAAAAAAAAATGCAGTTCCTTTTATTCTAATCCACAAGGAGATCATAGCTGTACCATTTGTTGGAATATGTGACAGTCAGAAATATGTTTTCTTTTGCTCCCACTCTTGCGGGTCATGATTCATTTCATCAATCATTGGTTGTCCAAAACAAGAGGCACTCGCTGAATTTGTGACCCAGATTATACCACTATTACCAGAAAATCCCTAAGAGGAATAAAGGAGAATCAAGTTAATACCATAGGACATGCATGCTTAATATTTAAAAACACTGTTAAAGATTTCATAAACAATGAAATCTACTGTAAATGTAAATGGATGACAGTGAACATGAAGATAAAATGACAGACAGCAAAAAAGAGAGAAAAACACAGGAGCTCACAAATGATTGACAATTCCAAATAGAAAAAAGAAAAGCAAAGCCACAGATCACAAAATAAAGACTGAAACGGTCCTGACTGTGTGGTAAATCTGATTATGCGTCAGAGTGAGGATGGCAAGCAGGGCTAAGTGACTCAGTGGATGAGTAAGTGGATAAATAAGGGCGAGAAGATTGTGGTGGCCGCCTGCCACAGCACCACATTATTCGAGCAGCCTTGTGTGTACACAAGCCAGGTTGCTATGGGCTGGGTTTTTTTTTTTTTTTTTCTCTTCGTGCAATTACTCCGGTTGCGTTCTGTGTCGGTGAGCTAATTAGACCTTGGCGAGCTCAGAACTGGTAGACTGGAAGATGAGGTGAATCACTGGGGACCAAGATGGAGGTGATAGCCTCTGTTTTTCACCTGGAGCCCTCTAACACCAAAGGAAGTGGTTTTGCTGTCACACACTGTAAACTAGAAATGGCTCCATGAGGAGGAGAAGTAAATGTGGCAGAGAAAATGGTTAAGCAGCGGCTGTTACTGATACTGCGTGTGCTGACCGCTTCTCTTTCCTCCCCTCTTATGAATCCCCATTGAAAAGAAGCATACCAGGCTCTATCCTGTGCCACCAGAACCACCCAGCTGTCCAATCTCAGCCCCCCACGTTAATCCAGGCCCACAAAGTCTACTCCCACCCCTCCTGGAGTAACCCAATAATGCTGTGTGTACTTAAACAGCAGTGTTGGCAGGCTTCCTCCAGTCCCAATCCCCTCTCATTGCCAACAAACACAAAGAGCTCTCTTTCAACAGTCCTCTACTGGACCCAACTCCTTCTGAGAGTCACTGTTAAAACAAACACTCCCCACAACGTTGCTTACTGTGATGTTTCTTTGACGGGAGAAGAAGAAGAAAGGGAGGGGGGGACTGATGATTACCCTTCGTTCTCCAGACATTATTAGGCATTATGCTATAATTAATTGAATTGTGGTCCTGTTGGTACATGAGGGTTCTTGGCGACTGCGCTTTCTCATTAGCTACGCAGATTCTGGCCCAAGCGTAATGAACAATGATAATACTCGCCGGTTGAAATGTGTTACGGAGATGAAACCTGATGGCCTCCGCTGGTAATTGGGCTCCCTTCAACTCATTAAGGGAAGAAAGCAATAAAAAAAGCAATAACACTCGCAAAGTGGCATCAGAGGAGGAATGTGGCACTTTCTTTTTGATAATTTATCAAGGCCGAAGCCCTGACGATTAGCAGAATGAGAGCCCACGGCCAAATAAACATCCCCCTTTTAGATATACTGTTTGAGGGGTAAACAGACTTTGATGTGCCAGACATTGACACTGTGTGGACATGACCATCAACGCAAAGAAGAGACCACAGGTGAACCTTGGTTAACTATTACAGATATGTGGCAATTCAAGGTCTTGTATATTTATTTGGGCCACTTCACTGATTTGCTTTGTGTATTCTCCTTGCTCTGCAGGTTGAGCTTTGTAAATACAACACTGAAAGGTAAAAAGCGAGTTACCGCTAAATCCTGAAGTAATGGCATGGCTTCTCAAGGTGAGAGGGGGAAAAATATATCTGCTCTTTCTGCCAAGCTCTGCACACAGGGACATTCAGCTCCATTCATCACCAAATTTCCCTCAACAGCATTAGTCATCGTGATTTGTTTTCTGAGCAATTGACGTAGGGGAATTTGTCTTGCACGGGAATATTTAAATAAACAATTACCGCTGACTCTCACAAGCAACAATGTCAGGAATTTACCTCCCTGCATTGTGTGACCCACCTCCTCAGTCAGCAGAGAAGGGAGAGGATGTAAGCCAGGAGTGACACACAAGTCATCCTCGGGTCTCATTCCACCGGGGTCCTCTGTCTGGTCCTGACAGGGTTGGCAAGCAGGCAGTTCAGAGTTCCACTGCGGCTTGGCTAGGGAGATAAAACCTGTCCAAATCTTAAACCCTCTCTGCCCTCTCCATCCATCCACTCGTGGAGGAATTACGACTCAAAGCCCGAGGAAACACAGGTGTCGTTTCAAATATACTGGCTGGAAAGTTTCCAAGTTTTATTCTAAGAGTAAAGCCAGCTTGGATTTACAGAGCTGATGAATGAATACTGTATATGATGTGCCTTTTGTTGTCTAAGCGTGAAACATTTCAAAACGTTAAGCGGTGGGGAGTATGTTCACAGTGCAGCAGTAACACAATGGAGGGAGAAGATTTTCCTGTAAATTCAGAAGAATACGATCAAGATATGGAAAATATATACAGGAATATAAAAGAGAAGTTCCAAAGCTTATGATGTGAAGGGTTAAAAAAATGTAAGTGATTCAATGAACCCTTGATAGGAAATGTACTTGTAATTTCCACCTGGAGCTCATTGTCTCTAATACAAATCAGCATCATGCCTGAGATTATTGTACATAGGGAATGACAATAAAGAATAAGCCTAACCCTTACTTCCGTTGACCTGATTCTTTTCAACGTTTCAGTGTCAAGAACGTCCACATGCAAAACACCTATGCAAAATGGTACAATGCCGCAATGTGGTTTCAATAGGCGAGCTCACAGCACACCACACAGAGAGCAGAGTTAAATCTTTCAGTGCTTCCGGCAGGAAGAATCCCCACTGACAGGCTTGGACAGCTTCACTGAGATTCAGGGTGTCAGCCTGTCCAGAAAGTCACGGAAAAAAGAAAAAACGAGACGGGCATTAAAGAAGCTTGCCAGACAAAGTCCTCTGCCTCCGACAACCATCACAACTGAGCAGATGAAACATGCCATGTTTATGGATGGTCATTTCCTCTCTCTTTTTCTCACTCACTCTCTGCTCATGTCATCAGGTTTCCCTGGAGAGGAGTAAAACAAAGGTCAGACTATATAAAGCATAATCATGTTTTCTGTACTGGTTGTACTTGGGTTGATTTTTTTTTCTGATATTCTAACTATAGGAGTTATTACATTTCCGGATGCTTTCCACGGAGAAGGTGAGTCAACCGGCATGTCCCTAGATGCTCCAGTAGTGTGCTTAGAGTGGCACCACATACTCTATTGTCTGTCCTAATGCCCTCGTGCACTCAATGGATTTGCTGTGTTGTGTATCGGTCAATAGCTCACAATGCTCAGAATCAGTGTAAAAAAATAAATATATTGCATTTCATTTCGGTATACTTCTTTAGCACAGGTGGTTTGTTCCGACAATTGTGCTGAATGAAAAGGAACGTATACTGTCTGTCTGACAATAGAGGAAAAACACACTGCTGAAACAGCTCCCGTG
Source organism: Mullus surmuletus (assembly GCA_903171835.1). Lineage (NCBI taxonomy): Eukaryota > Metazoa > Chordata > Actinopteri > Syngnathiformes > Mullidae > Mullus > Mullus surmuletus. Next base: position 530,377 of record CAESWR010000037.1, on the reverse strand, counting down.
TAGACAAGACTTTAATAACTACTCCAGCGGTCCATAGAGATGTACACTATAAAACAACACACTACCCTCGCTCTTATACTGCCAGTGTGATACTGAGGATCATCAGAACAAAGGAGGCCCTCACTAGCTACTATCTGACTGTGGTCCGGCAAGATGGAGTCTGTCTGGATCACCTCCTGCTCTCCCTGACAGTGACCCTGGGGAGATAACACCAAGAGAAGAAGAATGCCGTTTGCTGGGGAAGAAATGAAGACATGAGGCAGACAGAAGTCTGATAGTGGAGCAGACAGAGACCTTTATTTGTCTCACTCCAAAAAAACTGAGAGTGCAATCTTTCTCTTCTTGACATGCAGGCTGAAGGAAGGAACTGTGCGATATTGTGGAGGGGGGGAATTATACAAAAAGACCAAAAAACTTATAAGACTAATGGCAGGTCAGAAAATGGACTAAAGGAACTCCCTCCCTTGAGGAAGCAAAGTGAGTTATAAGGCTCTGGAGAGATTATGACCCTGCCCCTGGCCTCTTTAGGACCATGAATATGGGCAGAGCCAGCTGTTGAGGATGGGAGGACAACTGTAAATGAAAGTTTAATAGCCCTTCTAAGGCCTGTATACTGCCATGCCACTGATGGAGGTGGAGCCTCTTTCACATCTCCGCAAAGGGGCTCATCAAACTTCTCAGCTGGTACTCACTCAGGAAGCCCATCTGGTGCCAAGCCACACTGCACACACTCACACACACACGGACACCGCAGCCACACACGCTTTTGTAAAAGCATAGCGTTCCAGATAACCTCACCCAACATCCGTTTCCATTTTCTCCTGTGCTGTTTTAATTTATGCCAATTAAGCTGATTTTCTAGATCTTATTTTCTCTTCGGCATCCCGCTCGTGCTACCCTTGCACTCACAAGAATCCCAGCTGGGCTTAAACACACATAGACAGGTCCTCAGAACAAATATTAACTGCTCGCTCTGTAAGGATTGGGAGGGATCCTTGTTTAAGTGTGTAATTTGGAGGGCATGAGAACATATGTTGGAAATCCTGTTAAAGGCATTAGTTCTAAAGCTAGTGATTACTCTTCTTAGGCTTTTTTGCTGTCATTAATGCTGTATCTCTATCAACAAGTATCTTGTAGTGACAGCCCACATGTCCCATTATGCTTAATTGCCCAGTTTGTTGAGAGTACACTCAAAAGTTTTCCGTTCCTTGTGTTGAGTCTATATAGTCTAGCTATATTTTGAGTATGTTTATTATGTAATGAGCATCACTGAAGAACTGACAGTGTTTAAACTGTTGCATGGGACACTTTCAACAAAAGTTTTCTTTTTCATTTCTTTTTTTTATGGTGAGTTGATTGAGTTGGGTGAGTGAGTACAATTTTTACTTACCTATAGGAGGTCGAGGGGGTGAGGAGGAGTGACAGGAACAGACATGAAAAAAGTAGTAAAAAAAAAGGCTGTTAGAATATAATTAAGAGGCAAATAGAAAACAGCAACATCAAGTAACTTGCATTTCATTCATCTTCAAAATTGCGGGTTGACTTTTGCAGCCCGAGTCAGTCTGAGACCACTATCATATTCATTTCCCTAATTTGACTTGCCCCCTACGCCCCCCCCCCACTCCTGCCTGCCCCACGCCATCCTCCCAGCTTTCCTCTGACATCTGCTAATCCCTAGACCTCTGACCCAAGGAAATTTAGTCTCTCAACCTTGACCATTTTCTTTCTCTTTTCCCACTTTGTGCCTGGCAGATCCCCATTACCCATTATCATTCCATTGTCTGAGGCCAAGAAAAACAATTTAAATTCCCATGTTCTGACATCCGCTTGCTGGCTAAAGGCAAAAGTGGTATATATGGGGATGATAGGGTGAAAGCGTGTATGTGTGTGGTGTGATAGTCAGGCCTGTGTGATTTCTACCAAACCAGTAATAATGTATATTGCCTATGGGATGCCAGAAAATGTCCTGTTATTTAATAATTTATGAGAGTCTAAGACACATTTTCATTTGTTTTATTCATTCTTCTGCTTTAAATAATACCCAACAGACAGGAGTGGGGGTTCTAACAAATAATTCCCCCAGATTATGCTTATTCCGTGAGGTAGGCTGGTGGTAATGCGTGTAAAATATGGCGAGAGACACCTGCTGAGGGAAAACTGCTGAGATATATCTGTCATTTTCCACTGACTCATTGACCAGCACACAGCTTCTTTACCATATCATCCACATTTAAATTGTATCTGGTCCTGGGTATGAAGTAGAACTTGCATTAAAAATAATAAAATGGAGCAAGAAGGAAAGGCCAAGACAGATTTCCATTGTCAACGCAAAAATGAGATGGCATAAAATGTCAAACGTAATCGTTCAGGAGATATTTCTCAAGTGAAAGCATTACACCTTCTTCTTTAAGGAAGAACCACAGTTGAAGCAGTGATAACCTATTCTATCCTATTCTTCCCTTTCACAAAGAAAACGTGATCCATCAATGCATACCTATTCCTACATGAGAAAGGCAGGCAAGACAACTGAAAGTGGTTCCTATCTTTGGCAAAAACTGAATACAAAAACAAACGTATTCTTGCCAAGCTACTGGACTAGAAATAACGTCAATGTTGATATACAGCTCAAGCATGTGCCGATACTGGTTTTAACTTTTTGTGATTTTTTTGGAATCTCATATTGCCACATTTTAGTAATATGTTGGAGGGTAAATATGTTTCTAAGCACTATTTTAAAAAATATATAATCTAAACCATAAATCAGAGAAATATGTAAAATGCCAACATAACAATTAAATTCCGTTTAAAAGTCAGGTGTGGTGGATTTAGCGACATCTAGCAGTGAGATAGAGGATTTCACCTGACTGAAAACCTTTGTTTCAGGCCACCACATGCCTCACCTTTGTTTAACTTCTTCATATCTTCACATATCTACGCTTTATTGCTTTTTCTAGCAAAGGTTAATGATGTGCCATTTTTCAGAATGTGCCACAACGCAAAATCAGCTAGCTAATGCGCTGCCACATTTAAACCGCCAGGACTATAATCAGAGCAGATCAGAGGAGCATCAGGATGTTTCTGTTGTTGATCTGTTGTGATATCACTGCCTGGCATCCATCCAACTGTGTGGACTACGACCCAAGGGCAGAGAGGCCCCCCATACGGCACTTGCCCCGGGACCCTGGCACCACCTGGCAGAATCCCACATTTATTATTCATATCGTTCATTACTCTCCACAGCTATTTACCACCACACTATACTGATGTGACGCTGTGACCACAGGCTGGGCATTATACTGCTCCTCAACTGTAAGCGGAGTTAGAAGAGGAAGAGGCAGAGGCACCACCCCAATCTCATTTCATGCATCTCCTCTCTCTTGGGGCGTGGAGAGCTGAAGTGAATAGAAGCTGTGGACTGAAGAGGAGTGCTGTAGAGAAGTGGATTTGTGTGGAAATTGCCAAGAGGACACTGGCCTCATCTTTCTTAGGTCAGCATGCTAAGCGCTTAGAGAAGCTCGGTCATTCCTAAGTAAGGATAGCCAATCAATTCCAACAGCCCCCAGGGCAGCCACCATCCCGGGACCCCATGCAAGTGCAGTCTTTCCGCCTCTGAACACCTTGGAGAGAGGAGGCTTATGTGTTGAGTTGAGCTCAGTTAATTGCTTGAGATATGACCCTGTGTGGTTTGTGGGAGTTTTTAAGGCGTAGTTGTTGTGGTTGCAGAGATATTCTCCGCTGCATAAACTAGAGATTATCCTCACAATGGGAAGGTATACAGCACAACTTTCCTGTGGGACTTAGAAGATACGAGCCTCCATTAGCACAGTAGGGAAAAGCTGCGGGTTTAAAGTCTCCTTCACTGATGTGCTCTTGTGTCTGTCCGTCAATTCTCTGACTGTAGTCCAAAATGGGAAGAAGTGAATTGTCGTCAGACAAGATGACATTGTATTGCAGTACAGTAACATCATGCAGTATATTCAAGAAAGGTAGAATTAGCGCAAAATTAGAAAATCTCAGAGTTCAAATGAAATAAGATACCACTTTTTATGACTAAATGATTCTTTTTTTTTTGATTGATTATTTTTCTCCATTTCTCATAAAGCTAAAAACTGTGGTGCGCAGGTTTATTTTGGACCCCACTGCAATAATTAAATATGAGCACTACTCCGGCCCCATAATGACTTCCCTTTTCTTTGCTGTTATTTTTGTGCCATTGGCCTGTGCCAGGACACTACAAGGCTACGGAGACCACAGTGGAGTAACTCTGGTCTGGTTGTGGTTGTTGGACCAGTCCCTAGGTCCCAGACTGGGAGTCCATTTCAAATACAGCAGTGCTTCCCTCGTTTTCCACCCTTCATTTCATCGGGGCAACAAAACTGTGGGGTGGGGAGACATTTCCTCTGATTTCCTTTGCAATGGGATTGTGGGGACTAGGCCATATTGTACCTCAAACTAACATTGTAATTTTCACAATGAAGAAAATAGGCCAAGAAACAAATCTACTGTGTGATTCTTCATTCTCTGTCACTGCTACATTTGTCCTCTACACACAGTATCTGTTTCTGGGCTAATTATTAGCACAAACTTAAAATACATGTCCCAAAATAAGCCATCTCTAAATGATCAAAGAGTCTCTGCTGTGGTTAAAACAAAGCCAACATCCCAGCGGAGCCCACAGAAAGACACACAAAGTGGAATGTTTATCTTTCAATGCAAGAAAGGGGAGTAGTGAGTAGCACAAAGTACCCCCCCCCCCCACACACACACACACACGCACACACACGCACACACACACACACACACACACACTCACACACATACACACAAAGAACATGCAATTGTTCACACAGGCATATAAAAAGAACAAACCTTTTGACGACATTTTGTAGCAATGAATAAATAGCAGATTATGTGATGGTCTAAAATGTGTCATGCCCCGTGTACCCATCTCCAACTCATCTTACAATAGCAGTATGTATTTATCATAATAACGCCGCCTAAATGCCTGCGGCTGTGTAAAGGTCACAGGTGAGAAAATGCATAAGGATGAGGGGAGGCCCCCAATAATTGCAGGAATATACATTATCGCACATCTAGTCAATATATACACATTGTTAATAGATCGATGTAGTCTAGGAAGGCCATTGACTCAGGCCAAATGAAGTGTGGGGTGCATTAAAAATCATCCATAGCTGTACCTCTAGTTTGCCATTAAACTGATTACATCTCCCCACCTTTTATTGTCCTACTGCAATTATAACTGTGCTATGAGGAACATCTTATCCTGCACATATTGTGCCAATTCAGAACTACATTGGCAGCACAGGAAAATTATCTTGTATATTTTTCATGCTGCCCATAAAGCACTGACATAGTTGGTTACTTCCTCACACACTGTCACAGTAAGATGTCATGTATTGTGTTCATGTGGTGATAAATGGGAACATGTTGTGTGGATACAAAGGCAATCCTCGCTGAAACCCTTAAATTACCTTGCCACCCCTAGTGCCCCCCTCCAACCTCAACAGGATGTACGGCTTTTGCAGACCATCAGGCAGAGATGGGCCGACTGAAACCCTTGACATGTAGCCACAATTATAGACTAGTACCTGCTTGTCTGCCTTCTCAGCCCCACCCACACTAGCACAGGGGGTCATTACCTCTACCCTCACCATCAGGCTGCTGGCATCCAGTTGGCCGTGCAGTATGAGCTGCGGTGCAACTGGGGGACAAACCATGTGCACTCAAACTAAAGCGGCATCATGTAACACCACAGAAAAATGTTCCAGCAGTTCTGCAGGCTGGAGAGCCAATTAGGTTAGAGGAGGGCAAAGCTGCGGTTGCAGGATGTCTCAATTCACTTAACATCTGCTGAAAGAATATGAAGCTGTACATGATACATTTCCTGGGAAGTTTACCGAGCAGATGCAGATAGGGTGCATGAATATGTGAGGTACAAAGAAGACAGCATAAAAATATCCATCTTGAAACAGTGAAAAAGCGGGTCACAAAAACCTCGTCTTTCACTGTGTTTGGCTTCTCTACAGCTGAACCCCTTTACTTGGCTCCAAACAGAACCTCCAGCTGCGTCTTGTGCCACCATATGCATGAAAAAGGGCCATCAAAGAACATATTTCTTTCATTCCAGGCAATTTCCCTAATCCCTGATGAGCTGCAGGGGAGAGGAAAACATTATGGATGTGGGTAAGCAGGTGGTGGAGAAGGGATTTTGTGGGTAGTGTGAGAGCGTGCGTGCTGTGTGCGCGTGAACACGAGTTTATCTGACTGCATTTATGCTTTTTTTTTTTGTGTTGCTTTTTTTAAATAACAGAACCTTTTCATTTTGTGTTTCTGTTTACTGTTTGTGAGAGTGTGTGTATACTGGTCAGGCCTTTGTGCCCCTGAAGAGGGGACTGAGAAGCCTTGAAGTAGCTCTCAAGGATTAGTTTATGAAATCTTTTACTAATCACTGATAAATTCTTTCCACTTGTGAATCCTGCCCATGATCCCTTTCACTCGCTCTCAGCTGAAAGGAGCTGGCTAAGGCACATGCTGCCTTTCTTAAACAAACTTTACAAAACAAACACTGGCTACTGCTGTGTCTTGTTAAGGTACAGTGGCCGTTGTTTCTCAGAAAAATACAGCAGGTGATGGTCCAATGACTAGTGGCTTTTTTCCTTCATAATTCAGGTCAGGCCACAGCAGGGGGGAATGCCCTGAAGAAAGCAGTCAGTCCAATTTCCCCACGTCACCACCAGCAAGCTCCTGACAGCTCTGAGATGTGAGCAGCAATAACGAGGAACAGCGGCAGCCCACAATGTCAGCATTTTCTTCTGCTCTGACAAACCTCTGGGCTCCAGAAGGGGGTGAGGGTGGGGGTGGGTGAGGGCAAAGATGGGGTGCCAAGGGCAAGCTTGTTTCGATTTAGTAAGTGTCATTGTGGGGCATTAAGTCAACTGCACATGCAGGCTACAATTTCTGTAGCATGTTCTTTTTTTTTTCTTTTTTTTTTTAAATT
>CAESWR010000037.1:497514-523304 GCA_903171835.1 Mullus surmuletus | reverse complement strand
TGGTCAAGTGTTTTCGTTTTTTTTTCTGGCTCTTTACTGGTGCTGTCATTCACACACGAAAGCTTCGCAGTTTAGTAATGTTTGCCACCATGAAACTCACAGCTGGTAGTGTTCATTCTCAATTTCACTAGTGGGTTCTGATCATCGCTCATTTACGGTCTCCATCCGAATTTCCGGAAACACTTGGGAGTGGAATTGGGGAGCTTCCATTCCCAGTCTGTCTTTCCAAGGGTACTTTTCTGCATTAATGACATGTACTGTATTTGCACTGTATAGGAAAACAAAGAAATATTATCTGAAATGTTCTTGGTCAGCTAACATTAGTGACTATAGGATTGGCTTGGATCTGGTGGACAGCACTGGGAGTAAACACAAAAGGGTCTTTTCAAATGCTGTCAGACAGAATGAAAAATTGCATAGACTACTGCAGCAAATCAGATGTATTGCTGAAGTAAAACAGTAGTAAAAGTTCCCTTTCAACAAATGCGCTCTTCTTCTCGTCTAATAGAATGCTCACTATAAGGGAGTTTCCATTACTTCCTGGCGAAAGATCTTGGCACTGACAATGAATGCAGTAGGAGAAGGGGTAGGGGGGAAAAAATCTGTGAAATCTGACTGGCTGACTTCCAAGTGTCCTATTCTTCTTTTTATCTGAACCCTGCCCTCACACTCTGCCTGGCTGCGCGCCAGAGAGACTGTTTTATTATTCCTGCATACTCTTCACATACTCTGGTTCTTCTTAAATCACATTTTCTAGTGTGCCCTCTGCAACATTCTTTTATTCCTTGTAACATCTCTATCACTATGAAACACAAACCATTAGTCATTAGTCTATGCGCATAAAAAAAGCATCTTCCCATTTCTGCACTCTCATTATAATATATAAACAGTGTGTGGCATTTCCCGGTATAAAATTACAGTACATTAAATAAAAAAAGAGTAGAAAGTATCCTGTTGGAGGCATGATGGACTGGTTCAATTTGTACTTCCTCAGTCTTCGCTGGTATTTGAGGAGGATCCCAAGTGTAGGACAGCTGAGCAGCTGGGGGTGTTTAAAGAGCACTTTTTCACCGCCTGCCAGTTCCCCCTCTCTATCTAACACAGAGAAAGGCAATGATTTATGAAGCAAACAAATTTGTAAATGAGCTTCCACCACTTCAACATGCCACGCCACAAACCTGCTGATGAGAGACTAAAAGAGCAGAATTCTCAATGCACAGCCTGCTATCTCAACAGCTCGACATATATACACCCTTGTCTTCAAGGGTCCAAATCGTCCATGGACCATGTAATGCTCCGTAAAAGGAGATGACATTAATTCATGCCTTAGACAAAGGCTTCATTGCACCAGACAGGAACAGGTGCAGGGACACTGGTGCAGGTGATGGTGAACGTTTTAACAAAGAGGGATTATTTAAAATGCTTCAGGAAATCATACTCACAAAAAGGAGATAAAATGGGGTATAAGTCATCGGGATTCAAGAATTTAAATGAAAAGGTCCCTTCTATGTTTTCTTTTTCTGTCATGTCTTTCGTCAAACACATCATATATCACGTTGAGATTTAGTATGGGAATGGGTGAGGAGCAGTAGACAGCCTGGTGGATGAAGGGTTGTGGTGGGGTGGCAGGAATATCAGTTTTTCTCTTTCCCCTGAGAGGCCTTGATTTGTGGAAAGAGTGGGGAAGGGGATGGTAGGGGAATGAGAATTCAGCAAAAAACACTGAGTCAACTTTCCTTTGCCCGGGGGACATTCTCAAGTGGGATGGCAACTGGTGGATATGAAAGATGGGAGGAGTGGCAAACATTGGTCGTTCTGACCCCAGACTAGGCCTTGCAACCGGAATGTTTCCCCTGACAGTTTCCCCACTTACATCGAGGACCAGGACATCCCAGTTCTCATGAGTCCTCCCTAGTCAACACTGGAACTAATGTGCTGGAACAAGACATCTAATAGTTCCTGTGAGTATCAAAGGACTGCCCCAGGAAAGGCCTGTTCCAGCAGGGCACCCCCTGGCAACAACAGGCAGAGACAACAGGATTGGGGGGCTCCCTCTGTGTTTAGATCACAGCAGAATCTCGCAGGGAACACAATAGGCTCCTATCATGACAAGAGCCAAAATGAGACTACATAGACCCCTCATAGAGATCAATGCAGGATATCGTAGAATGTAATTTTCCAATTGGGAATTCCTATTGAAGACTTGTTGGGAGCGTATCTACTGAAAGACTTGATTTCTATTTGATGAGTGTTTTGATTTTGGGGTATTTTGTGCGCAGGAACTGCAGCGTCTGTCCCCTTGGCAGAGAGTGGGCTGAATGGTTGAGGCGGAGGAAATATAGAGATTTGGCTTTAAAAAAAAACGCTGAAAGGAAGACTTCACAATAGAGAGAAAGAAGAGAATGTCTTTCTTCCCCACTAGGCAGTGTAATAACCTTCTAAATCATGTTTGACATTTTTCAGCTGGCCCAGTGGAGATTCTGGCAATATCCGAGCTCTGATATTAAAACAGGTTACTGGTGGTAATCTCATTGCTTTGTTTGATGACTTGCAATATGACACCCATCCCCCCTCATCCATGGCCACTATATAGCCTCCTGCTCTCCCCCTGGAGACCACTCGTTCCCGCCCAGATTTGCCCTTGCCCCAACACTGGTTGCTAATGGCACCACTATCAGACGTCGGCCATAGGCAAAGCCAGGGCGCTTCGACCCTTCTGCTGTTGGATGCTTTTCTGGTCTGAATGGACAAGAGAACACCTCTTTCCCCACCCCCCACATCTAGAGCACAAAATAAATAGAAGTCTATTTCTATAAGATGCTGCGTTTAAGTGTCATACTGATGAATATCTGAACAAAACAATGTCCCACATCCACATGGTCATGTCTGACACACTGGTCTGAACTGACTGTCAAAGCATCTGATTTATTGTTGCTCTTGATAAAGGTAAAGTCATACTAACTGTCAACACTTGGTTGGAGGGACGTAGCCACAGTGTGAAGCCAACAATCTGGTAGGTGATATGGTGCAAGGGCAAACGTCAGGCCGCGGAGCAGGTGAGAGACCTCAGCCTGAATTTAAGCATCGGCATGAGAGGGAGAAGGGGTTGAGAGGCAACACAACAGGCTCGTTAATTAGTGTTGCGCAAATGTCTTCATAATGGGGCCTAATCACCTGAGCATGGCAGCGACCATACGGTAACGGCCGTGCAGCCATACTGCTTGACTGGCCCACAGTGCAGCAGGTACCACAAGGGAGAGGAAGAGAGGGGGAGCGTGAGGGTGGTGGATAAGAATGCAAAATGGAAAAAGCAGGAGTTTCTGTGACTGAAACATGTATGACAGCGGCCGGTCTGTGTTGTATATGCTTCGGCTCTCTGGTGGCATAGTTAGGTGTTGTACCTTGGATTATGCGCTGGTCTAATTGGCCCACTGGGCGCCAGGGAAGGGCTGAGAGCAGGGTTGCTGTGACAGCGATTTCCTGAGCAAATAAATCATCTAGTCCCCTTCTTCAGCACACTGCTACATCTCAACACTTCTGTCATTAACGCCAAGCCTTCACAGCTCAAGAGACATATTTACTGGCATTTATTTGATTATGGTTATAGATGGGACTGCTCTGCAGCATCACCCCCACATGGTACACAAATCTCTCATGGTAGATGTTGCTGCGTTTAGAGTGCTATGCAGTTTGCTTGGAGTTTAATAATGAAAGCAGAAGAGAATAAATTATGCTCTAGAAAGAATGCATTTGCATGTATATATGGTATATAAAATGCCCTTTATGGAGATAGGTGTCTTGTATTGCTCGCTGGTGAACACAATATTGGTCGTTACACGGGCAGCTGCCATTGATCCCACAGGTGTGCGCGTTGCCATAGAGAGCCATTTGTGGAGAGCTTGTGTGAAGAAGAGACAGGAGGAGGCTTGTCTTCATCTGCCAGCCTCCATTTGGTTTGTCCCTGAGAAGTGGCAGTGGCAAGAGTCAGACCACATCGACATCCTGAGCATCTCTCACCACTGCGCTGAACCCTCTCATCATTGCAAGGCAGAAATCTAAACTTAAAAGAGAACATCCCTATTCCCTGCCACTTACTCATTTCTGAATTATGCAATTGGGCAACCAACGGCCTGGTGCATGGAACACAAGAAGGAGGGTCAATACATGTCGTCAGAGAAAAGCTGCCATGCACAGACGGAAACTGCAGTCCGCAACCTACCACTTAGTGATGAGGCATGCTGAGATTTAGATTGGATGGGTCAAATTATACCCAAGAGCTGGCAGCTTAGTTAGAGGGAGGATTAACATCTACTTCACATCAAGAGCTTTCTGGTTGTAACAACCATAAGAACTTACAAAAAAGCATGCGTGTACGCATGCACGCGCACACACGCATGCACGCACGCACACACGCGCACACACACACACACACAATTACTTTAGTTATCCTCAACAGAATCAGTCTGGGACCAATGGTTGCAAACCATATTAAGACTAAAGCCCAGTTCAAAAACATTTTGAATCCAGGCCACAACATCCCAGGATTCCCGTGGAGCCTAGCTCTGTTTAAAAGAGCTTAACAAAGGTTAGAGCATGAGTTAACCTTTCACCACTGTGAATTTGGAATGACCCCTTTGCTTCTGTATGCTGAATAAGATTTACTTTTGTTGGGAAATTTAAAATTTCAACTACAACGATCCATCAATAAAGATTAGTTTCCTCAAAGATCAGAAATCACTGTGGGTGATGAAAGCTAAGCTGAGCTTCTATCCTCTGTTGGAATAGAAAATGAAAGCTTAATCTCCACGGAACGCCATATAGGGTTAAAACTGTGAGTGGCAAAGCCTGGTAAACATCTTTGGACTTGTCGCTAATCAGCCCCTTTCCTACCCTACCTCCGCCCCAGTCTCTCAGAGGAGCTGCCACTGCCTGGGCCACCATATTGTCATTAAAGACCGTGGCATAGCAAGGGAGCACAGGAAACCCCAGAGCCACATCTCAGGAGGCCCCGATTGCCCGTTGAGAATGCCCAGCCACAGCACGGCTCACACAAAAGGCACAAACAAACAAGCAGAACCACAGACTGCCAAGCTGACAGACATATGTGCACAGATTCATTATGTGCATTTCAAAAGTAAATAAAAAGGGTTTCTAGCCATCTCTTGAGACATACCTTGGAGTGGATCGGTATTCTATTTAGCTCTTTATAACACTGAAAAGTGAATTCTCAGTTGCGCATGTTCTTGGAAAAAACCCAAAATGCTGGTTTAAACTAAAATCCCTCCTGAAGATTTTTCTTTTTTTTCCCCTTCAGCCAGGCTCCAGATTAATTGATTCCAAGCTGAATAGCCTGCTAAAGAGAAGGGTTTAAGCAGCAATAGCACAGAGACTCTGTCTGCCTTGAACTATCAGCAGGATCTCTCTCCAGTGGATACTAAAAGAACTAGAGGCAGGGCCGTAAGACAGGGAGGACTATAATCATCTCCTGCATATGTGTGATGTGCCGGAGTGGGGAGATGGGGCGGTGGCAGTGTCTGGGTGGTCGAGAGGGAGGAGAGAAAGAGATACTAGGAGGCTGAATCCAAACGAGGGGGCTTTTCTGTTGCCTGAAAGCGTCTGTGTGTCTCCAGCAGATGGACTATTGTCTGTAGAGTCTTGGGGAGTGGGTGCTGAGAGCTTTCCTTGTGCCCGGGGTGGCCTATTCTTTATCCCATACTTCACCTCTCTGTCCTCCGCCATGGGCTTTGTTGCATTCTGTTGTGTCTGCCGTTGTTTTGCGCCTCAGTATGCATCTCACTTTTGTTAACCTTTTTCTAATACAAAATAGAGGTTTCTTTTTTTTTGGGGGGGGGGGNNGGGGGGGGGGGGGTCATTTTTCTCTGTACGTGTTTTGTGTTGTCTGAGGAACAAGTTGGAGGGCTAGTTGTGACAGGAGAAGAATGCTGAGTCTGGCTGTTCCAGCCTGTTTGTTGGCCGTCCCTCCCCAAGGACTTAATGGCTAAAAGACCACCACATAAATCACCAGCCACCCAAACAGGCAGGGTGGAAAACAGCCGTCAGACAATGTGGCTGATTAGGACAGGAACCATCATCCATAGCACCATCATCTCCCCATGCATATCTGAAAATCTCAACTTCCTTGGAAAAAAAATCTACTACTGCACAAGGAAATGTCTATTAAAAGGCAGGGAGAGACAGTAGGGGATTTTCTTAAACTACAGAGAAACCAGACTATAAAATTAAGGCCTCCTCTCAACTGTTAACCTGAAAAGTGTGTGTGTGTCACTATGTCCTATACTTTTCTCAGGCCATTATAGAGAGATCTGTCTTTACTTCAGCCATATGGTAACATTTTCCTGCCCTGGTGTGGTTTTCTGTCTTGCTCTGTTAGAGTCATTAATTACATCACTATTTTGAAGACAAGTATATCAGGATGATTCAGCGGGATCCCTTACCACATTTAGAAACATTTCCACGAACACCAAAGACACATTAAACTTGGTGTCGTATAGCCCCCCCACCACTCCTGTGTCAAACATCCAGAAAAATGGCAAGACTTGACAGGATGTGCTGACGAAATGTTGTCCAATATCCCCACAAAATCCCACCAGCTCCAGTCAGAAACACCCAAACATCCTTTGAGGTTGTCTGCATGAGTGGGGTGCTATGGGGTTAGATGGGGTGGGTGGCTTGAATAATAATCCTATGTCTTCCAATGTTACCCTGAAAGAAACTCGGCCCGGGCAAGGCAGAGCGGAGCAGAGCAGGGAAGTTTGCTTTATAAAAAGGGCCTGGCATTATTTATGACTCCCTATAAAAGCTGTAGTTAATTACAGTGTTTTAGACTTATAAATTACAGATTGTGCAGCTCCTGTTATAATTAGAGCAGCGAAGGCAGGGCCTGGGTTCTCCGGGTTAGGAGGTGGAGAGAGGAACTAAGAGGCAGGACTGCTGGATGAGGCCTCCTCTACTCATGTGGTGAAGCCAGGCCCTGAACACACTCCCAAACGGAGCTCTGCTTGCCACATGTGGCAACACAGGGCTGCTTTGCGCAAAGGGCTCACTGATGCACTTTTTTATTTGGCATCACCACAGGGGCTGTTACACATTCAACTGTAGATACAGCATGATACTGGCTGTTATTTTTTTTTTCTGTTCGCAAAACACATGCTTTCTTGGGCACAAAGTGTGTCTTGCGGTGGAACAAATCAGCATCTCTGTGTGACACATCTCTTGTTTATTGATTGTCTTTTTGCAGGAGCTCAGTGAGGCAGAGCCAGGCAGCCAGACAGTGGGATGCTAAAGAGGGGTTAATCCTGGTCATCCTCTCATACTCATTACCTGAATTACCAATGGCCTTTTGCAAAGGCATACAGCAACATAGACAGAGAATGGCCAAGGGTGTATCATGGGAGATCTACCCATAGCCAGGGCATGCCCCGAGGATGTTCCAGATGTCAGAGGTCAAGTCAATGGCCTGCCTTAATGCACTGCATAGTCAAGTCTATCCTTCTCTTTGTGTGATTTTTTGTCAGTCTTGAGACCGCTATCCATGATTAAAGAGGATGTAACAGAAATGCAAAATGATTATTAATTCAATCCAAATATTATTTTGTGTTAAAGAATGTGTGTGTAAAAGTTACTAATAGCAGTGTGAGGAGGAGAGCCCCGCTGAGCTGATCTGGGGCACCGGAGCCGGTGGGGAGGTCAGTGCTGCCATTTGTGTTTGGAAAACATTTGCCTTGAGTGCCCTGAGGTAAAGAAATAGGTGTGATGTTACACCAGCTTGCACTAATGCAGAGTTGAGAACACAGTCCCTCAGGTAGAGGGGAGAGTAGAGAAACCACTCTAGTCTACAGGGCATCTTTAGAGGCTTAGTATAAGACTCCACTAATCCCTGGGATTCAGCCTTGTTTCAAGACAACCATAAAGAAATAACGTTGCACGAAAAATACTAATTGCCTGCATCCATTTAAAAACAATAAATATTTTTTACTAAATGCCAATAAATGACTGTCACTATGGGTTTGTTGAGAGGGTTGAGGTTATCCTTCAAAAAGGAAAAAAATCTGAGGCCAGTTATCCAGCATGGGGTTGTTATAGCCGAATTCTGAATCAATATGAAGCATAATTTAGCAGAGCTAAGGCAGTGGGGTGACATTGTTTGCCTGAGTGAAAAGGTAACAGTCCTCTCAGGGTCCAGCAGAGCCCTAATCAGCAGTAATCTTCAACTGAGTCGACATCCCTTTCTTGCACCCATCATCATCGAAGCACAGCGGAATTCAGGCTCGCTGGTGTGAATTAGCGGTGATGCCACTGTCACAGAAGACAGATGCCAGCCTCTGTCACCTTGGAGCCCGCCAAGGTTTCGTGTGACCCCAGCCCCCCACCCGTTTTCCTTTCCAATTCTTTTACCCTGGCCCCCAGGCTACGGACCCTCTCTCATTAGGGGCGCTGACAGGCCCTGTCCGCACCCTGATCCCTCATCATTAGAGCATGTAAATCTCCCTGTCACACATACAGGTACTCACACATATGCTGCAGACACACACACCTAAATGGGGTGCTCTAATCACGTTCACCTGAAAAATAGGAGCCATGACCCCTGGGTCTAGAAAAAAAAATGAGTGAGATGTATTATGACAGGAAATGCGATATGTAATTTAACTGTGGTCAAATGCACTGAACACTCTGAACTGGCGGTGTTGTACAATAGATGCTGTGACTGCTGCAAAAGTAAACGAGTTGGGCCACACATTAAAACAAACAGAGACAAAAGAGGAGACATGGATATGAGTGCATGCAAAGAAAAGGCAACCAAGACAAAAGCGCTGAATCTGGAGGGCAAGCATCTGGTGGGTCCCGATTGGATTGGTGCACTACTACTCCTGCATGTATAATTCAGACTAGCCCTCTCCTCTCCTTTTCCTTTCCTCAAGCCATGTAAACGAGCCCAGACACAGCATATGGAAACAAGGATGGATGGGAGGAGGAGAGGAGAAAGAGGGAGCAAGAAAGTGTTGCGAGGGGGGAAAATATGGAAGAGAAGGCAAAAAGAAATGCACGCTACAGGCGGGGGGGCGCACAGAAGGAAAAGAGCAAAAGAGAACAGCTGCCGAGTGGTAGATGCCCAAAGTTGGTAAAACAGAGGGAGCAAAGGGGGGAGCAGAGCCAAAATAGAGGGTCTAAATCCCATCTTCTTCATTTTACTGCACGACAATTTCACAGCACAAAATGTAGGCTCCATGCTGAAAGTGTTCATTACGTCGCACTCTAAAGGGGCCTTTAAAGGAATATCACAGTTATTTCAGCTGGATCCCTTGGGACAATTCTAGTACCGATCAGCTTATTCAGTCAGCAGTTATATGGGCGTAGGTGTGACTGACATGTGCAAGTCTGCATGTTCACAGGCTTTATGCGTTTGTGTATGTGTGTACAGTTACAGTACTTTGAGGATTTTTTTCTTCTCTGATAAAACAATTAAATACACTAAAACTGAACCAGTATTTTGTCATGTAAGGGAAGCGTGGATATTCTAAAACAATAACTGTAACTCTTATTTCCCTGTAAAACATGGAAAGAAAGAGCAAATTCTAAATAACACTCACCTGGTAGTTGAGATTCAGAAAGGGACAGCATCAGCAGGCAAAAGTGGCAGGGAGAAGAGAGAAGAGACAAGAGGAAAACATTAGGCTGAGTACTACAATTCATAAAGCATTTCATGTTCACTTGAAAATATATGCAGCTACTTAACCACCAAATATACACTGCTGAAGAGACTGGATTCACACTCAAACCGAAGTACAGTATACTGTCAGACTCGGTACTCAAAATTAATCTGAGAAATGAACATTTTGGAATTAAAAATTGGATATATGCACAGCAACATATTTGTGTAATATCAAACATGTCTGTAGAGTAAATTGGCAAAGACACATTGTAGTGAGAGAGAACCAAAAAAAAGGTTGGGACAACCTAAGAAATCATTAATGCAAATGCATCCCAGAAGCCAAATAGAATGAAGTTAGTGGAGGTTACTGCTATTTTTGCAGGCTATTAATTGTTATTCATGATGCTGGTTTGGCTTGGACACGGACTGTGGCTGCTTGTTTTTGAAGTGCTGGATCAGGAAGGGATTTATTGACCATCGCTGCTGGGGGTATGGGCCCATAGAGGCCTGTCAGTCAGGATGGAGGAGCACTTGAGTGGGGGGTGTTGGTGTTGATGTTCGTTAGGTCAAATCCTCAACCTCACACCTACTGCGTCTCCCTGCATGCCTGTAGCTGTGCAGAAAAGACCGCTGGTGTAAACAACAGGCGAAGAGGGCATATGTGTCTGCACCTCTCCTTTCATTTCACATCTGTCGTATTTGTCACCACAAGAAATCAAATAAAAAATCTTCAAAGGAAACACAAAAAAACACAGAGATTTCTTTGTCTGGGCAAGATGGTTGCGTTGACCGATATAAAGCCAAAATGAAACCCGAAAACAAGTGCAGAAGAAAAACATTTTTACACTTTTTCATCACGTCCTGAAATCACAACTGTAACTACAAAGCACCAACCTGCCTGTCAAGTGGGTTCTGACAGTGTGGGTGTGTGTGTGCGTCTGTGGCATGTGTGTATCTACACAAATGCTCTGCATGCCTCCGACAATCTGTGAGTCTGTCTGCTAAATGCATGCATGCCATGTGTCCAATCTATAAGGCCGAGGTGCTGAGAGAGTGACAAAGCCGAGCCACAGCCCTGCACCCCCACTGCCTCCTCCTTGAAAACACACACATGCACACACACACACATGTGGACAGAGTCTGTCAACAGGCCTGCCACAGCATAGGCCGCCCAGCAGTCACTCATTCACCACCACAGCCACTGCACGACACCAACAGCATTGTCTGCATATTAGCATTGTTCTGCAATAATATTTCCTCTTATGTTCCACCGGCCTAGACTAACCACTGATTTTACTACGGGCCAGACAAAGGGAAGCTGTAGACCGGGCCTTTCCCTGTCTACAAAATGACCTACTTCAAAGGAAAAGCAGCCAGTAACAGAGGGAAGACACGAGCGCGATCAGAGCACACTGGATGATAACATGACAGTGGCCTCAGTGTGTTTTTCAGCCACTAAGCAAATATACATAAGGACAAGCAACATGGGCTGACCGGTGAGGCAGGGAAAAGTCCGGATAAGGAGGCTGAAGGAGATTGTATCAGGGTGCACATTGCCTTCGCCTGTTACTATTATCCCGGCTAATCTCTGTGATCTACTGGACTTAACAGGCAATTTGCGCTCGCTCCCCTGTTTGCAAAGAAAGTCTTAAGATTAAATTGTTTTTAAAAATGCGTGTGTTTGCCAGGAGTGGAACAAAGAAGATAAGGTGCTGTTTAAAAAAAAAGAAAAAAAAAAGGAGGGGGCTATATACACTGTTTGGTTTTCAACAAGATGGCACAAACATGCCAGCACAGTGTCAACAGTGAAGCAACCTGTGTGTGCAAACGGAATGCAATTTGTTCCAATGACAGGTGAAAGATTCTGTTATTCTATTTATTTTACTCAATATCTACTGCCTTGCTGCCTATCTCATCACGCTCCGTTCCATCTCTTGCTCCCCCTGCGCGTGTGTGTCTCTCGCTCAGCACACGACCTTGCCTAACCCATCATCGGGCTTTCCTCTGTCGGAGATGCAGCCAGGCAGAAGTTATCCGTCTGAGATCAAAAGGGTGGGGTCGGGGGGGAGGCAATGGGGGCTAGCTGAGGAAAGATTGCATACCCAGGCGTGAACCCCAGGACAGGCGCAAAGGTCAACCGACTTCCAGCACTGACCCTCGACAGCATTTGCTCCCACACACACCAGCATCACAAACAAGGTCTTGTGGTCATGTGTACACAATCGGTGCAAAGGACAACCTGAATATCATCTGAATATTAAGGTTTCTCATCAATCTTCATCTGCATCTCGTCGTCTTGTTCTCTTCGTGGCAATGTATACGCAGACTCGGACAGTAATGCAAATACATGCACACCTACACCTCTGGCTCCCATCTCTGACACCCGTCTCGGGGGAATGCCAGTGAGGTGTGAAGAGTGTGATGGGATCGCGGGGAGCTGTGGCCTCTCTCCCCCAATTACTCAACAATCTGGCCTTGTCCTAATCTTCCTCTGAAAACACCAGGGCTGGAAATGATGCAGAAAACAGCAGGTCGCCCATCAGGCCTCACAAGCTAATCCCGGTGCACTGAAGTGTGTTCGCTCGCTTGCTTTTATAAATACTAATACACGTCTCACGGGTTCATGTACACATTCTACAACACATCTGGTCTCCTCAAAAGCGGCGTAGATGGTATCAGTGGCTCAATCGGCAGCCGGGGTACTCGGTCTGCAGCACTGGAGTGCCGTGTCCTCAGGCCACCTCTTAATAGGTTAAACACAAGAGCTGACCTTTTAAAAACACTACACACAATACCTGGAAACATTATGTAGAAAATAGTCCAGCTTTTACACTGTGTTATGGGTGAGCAAGTGGGCCAGTAGGTACCTTATGAGTCACTGAATTTAGCCATTATTGTAAAGCCCTTTTCATAAAAGCACCGGTTCCAGCCTGCACATTTTCTAAAGTAGTGTACAGGGCCTTTATTTACCTCAAATACAGAGGTTTTGAGGTCTTTATTGGAGTCAGGCTTTTATTAGAGACCTTTTATTTCTAATTCCCTCTGTTTGCAGGGTATATTTGCTCACATTTACAATGAAGCGGTGTGTGTTTTATGATCAGCTCACGTTTTTTTGGAGTAAAAGATTTGACCAGGAGTAGGAGGGGGGAGTGTTGGCATTCAGTGCTGAGATCGGGGATGACAAGAGCACAATAGCAGCACCGACAAGCACTCAAGGCAGCTACGAGTTTCAAAGACTGCTGGCACTCGATGCAGGTGCTTATTTTTCATCCTCTTTCATTTAGTCCTCTTGTTTTTTCAGGGATTATTTGTGGGTGCCAGCCACACCCCTCACCATTGTATGAGACCCACATTTTATTTGACAAAATACATTTAACATGCTCAATCCATCCTTAAAGGTATGTTACTGCCCAGCTCGGATACTGTATATATGTAATATAATCAATGGTCCAATCAAATTTTAGTCAACATCACTGCACTTGTGCATCAGTCAATGTCCATCCATCAGTAATCTAATGAGAATTAACACCTCAAAAATAGCTTGTGATTTCCATAAGTTAATCAGGATTGAAAATGACTGATGGTTTTAAAGGCAGCACTAAAAATACTGAGCAGCCCAGAGGCCTGCCTTTGATCCCAAAGCTCAAATTAAATTGATTCTAACTGTTTCAGACAGCTTCCTCTGTGTCCTTCAGATTCAAACAATGATTTCATCAGGCTCTCATCACAAGCCTCCGCCTAAAGCGATCTGGATGGAACCCCTGTTTCTTGATCCTTCCACAGCCAGCAGGAGAGAAGAGTCTCTGTCGCTCCATATATATATACAATAAGTGGAGGCTGCCCATCTAAGAGGAGAGTAAATAAAAGAATAATAAAAGGAAAAGGAGGTGTCTGGCACCGCATAATGACATTTCGATGGGTGGCGGGGTGTTTCAGACGGTGTTGCTCGCCATATGTTCCCTCATTGAATACACTTGAAGGTAATCCTCATTATCGCGGAAAATTCTAACCCGGGTTCGGCCCAGGCTAACCTCGCCGGCGACCGTATCACCATAGCCACTAAACTTCACAACCAAACATGTTGAGTATTTTTACCCAGGCCATACCATTCCAACCCCAAAACAGCTGTTTTTCATCCTGTGGCTGACACTCACATCTGGTGTAAAGGCTGCGAACAGACCAACAACAAAGGCTCTTCTCCTTTGAGCTGGAGCTACGCAGGGAGGGATGGACAGCTTTTGGTGTACAGTTGCTTCATCATAGCCTCAGGGCTGCAGTGACCTCCATCATTCTCTCAGCTGAGCACCTTTCCTCAATGTATCGAAGGTGATCACCCCCGCTACACTAAGGTGAAACGTTTTTGTTTTTTTTCATGGTGGGGATAACAGTCTCCTTCTCCCTCCACCTTTCTTTCAACCACCATGCCTCCTGCACTAAATTACTCCACACAGCATCACCCTGGCTCCCATTAGCCCTTTCAATCTGCTTGCCTTCAGCATGACGAGCCCTGCAGCCATAGGGGATGGTAATGATCTGTGTACACTCAACATTGCACACCCGCTTTTCCATACACCTCCATCATGCCTCTCCAATATCTCAAGAAACGCCGCCATCTCAAAAGCCTCAAGTTTTTATCTGGGTGTCTTTGGTAAACGCGGTGAGGACGCAGACACACACCAAAGTGAAGACGGCTTACTTTATATGCCGTGGCGGTGGAACGGGGTCTTTGAGAGGCAATCCTCAAGCCTATCTCAGTCTTTGGGCAGACACCCCCATCCATTAGTGACGGAGAGGGGTGGAGACCCTGTAAATTATAGACGAGCTCCACACTGCGAACAATGGTTCATCCACTCTACATTCAGCGCTGCATCTGCATTCCTCTACATGAATGCATTTCTTAAACTCAACCTTTCAGAGCCCAGTGGATGTATAAATAAGTGATACAAGGTTAAGATTTTGGTTGTCTTTTTGTCTACAAAGTAGATCGGTATTCTGTGTAATCGCTAATTTGTCTTAAAAGTTCGGCCTTACAGAGTTTCTTATGAGCACTGACATGTTGTGGCTGGGAAGCAGACAGATCAACCCAGTCGGCACAAAAGTGCAGGTTAATAAGAACCTTGAATCATCTTTTGCTGCGGAACCTTCCTCCGCTTTCTACTTGGTGAAAAATGAATGGTGATAATTAACATTCCACTCTCAGCATCCTTTCCATTAAACTTGCATTAATGAAAGCGCAAGATAAAGACTTGAAATATTCTCTGTCACCCTCATTCTCATTTCCAGAATGAGGCCATTCTAAAGCCACTATTAGCAATTATTCTTTGTGTCTCCGGCATAATATTTTATCTTGTATAATCCTCAAAATGATTGGAATCAGCTGTATGAGAGTGTTGGTATTTGGCACAGACTTTAAATGAGAGTGTGCCTGGTAGCACCTGTCTGGGGAGGGAGCTCATCCTCAGTGGCCTAAGCTTGGCTGCTTTACTCTCAGACTGTGACCAATAGATTGTCTCCCACAGAAAATTGAATTCAGGATGAGAAAAATGGAGAGAAATCCCTCCATCCTGGCTTTTTCCACATTTCAGTTTCACCTCCCTCCCAAACTTTATGTCCACGACACATTATTTTAATAGGTCTTTCTGAGCATTGTGCTGATATCGGCTTTCATTTCTACATACAAAACACCTGACTATGCTCTTTGAACTCAGTGACCATCAGGCAACGATGGTGACTTGATGTTGAAATGAGATTCCTTTACTCTCATGTGCCCCCCTTTTGCTTTCCTGGGCTATATTCCCCCTAGATAGGCTTTCCTCTAATCCTCAAACACTATGTACGTGTGTATCCATTAGCTATGTGGCCTGGAGGCCTTTCCACCCCCCCGTTGCCCAGGAGGTAACCCCCATGCTCTCCATGGGGTAGATGGGGTTAATATTATATTGGTGAGGGAGACAACATTTCTTATTTATTGAAAGGCAGTCTAGCATGGAAGAGTGTTTGCAGGCTGGCCAGTGAATTACCTGACCCCATCTCCCATTCTATCAGATCATGGTGGACCCCAATAACAACCCTACATACCATTTCTTGATGTGGACAACAAAGAGGAGAGCTTTCTTAACCCTTCATCCGCCTCATTGACCACCTTGAATCATTGCTGAATTTGTGGCCAAATATAATAGTCAGGAGACTTTGAGGTATGCTTCTATGCATTTTACGTGATAATACAATTACGTAATTTTCTTTCCATGTGTTTGAACAAAAGTGACTGCATATTTTGCCTCTGACATTGAAAAGCAAACGGGGCCGTGCCTTCCCTGCCCATGTTGCAGCTTGTATGCGTTGAAAACATTTCATCTATTTTTTTCTTTCCTTGAAAATTTCAAGGGCCATTGTGGATGACGTGCTGAGGCCACACAAAGACAAGAAGTACTTAGTCTGACTATCCACTCATAATGGAGAGGACTGAAATGATGAAGCGAATGAAGAAGGACAAAGGGGACATCAAGTCAGATAAAGAAGTGGATTGGGCAGACGGAAAAAAATGAAAAAAAGAAGAGGAGGTGGAAAAAGTAATCAGGGTGTCTGACCTTGAAATGAGCTTCAAAACTTTGATAATTGTAAAGCAGACGGAATACAACAAGGAGGGGGTTGTTTGTAAACCAGTTTCAAATCTTAGATGAATTTGTGATTATAAAAATGACATAAAGCACTTGCAAAGTACAACATTGAAAAGCAAAAGAAGCTCCCTGAGAAGACAAAAGGACACCAGAGAGCAGACATGTTATCTTAAAAAAAAGGAAAGGAGCTAATCAGAGCCAGATTAACTTTAACAAACTCAGGGGACAAACCCATGTTGATGCTGCGGAAAAAGCCTTTTGTGACAATCTAAATGCAACCCCCCAACCCCCCACCCCAACCCAAACCATGCCAGCGTCGTCTTTCTGAATGAGAACAGCATGAGTGGTGCCAACACAAGGACTCTCTGAGTGAGTGTGTTATGGTGCTCCTGGCACCATCAGTGACCCACAGCCTTTTAAACAGAGCAAATGAGAGATCGCAATGAGATCTCAACAGCCAGTTGGCATTCAAAAAAATGGCAGGAGGGCTGTGCTGGCTCTCATGTTACTATGCATTATGTAAAAGCACTTATTCTGTCCTTTCCACTTATTTCACAAACTGCTGGTTCACCTCCCCTCCCTAAAAGTCCCCTGTTTCGCAGCAAGCCGGCGGAGCAGACTTCTGTTTGACCCGTTTCTGCTCGACATGACACTTTATCCGCGCTGTGGATCCTCGCTCGTAGTCTCTTTATTCAACAGAGCCACTCAGTGGAGAATCAATGCCGAACGCAGTGTGTCTGGAAAGAAATGGCTCCAGGAGAACTTTTATATTAGACACCCCCTGCCAATTAGATACTGTTAAGAATTTGCATTTTGAATTTCAATGCGCAGAGAAGGACCCTAGGAAACCCAGCTATCAAAGCAAAAGCCTGTAATGCTGACTACCACAGTGCCACACGCCCGGGCTATATTTCAGCTGTTTGCAAGAATTCAATTTTGATGTTGATAGGAGCAAGGGCATTATCCACTTAGAGTTATTAATTTGGCTGTTCTCAGGAGGAGCTGGGGGGATGCTGACGCTTTCACTGCAGATCATTAAAATGTGCTACAGATCTATAGATATTCACAGGCTCTAATTGATTTGGCCAGTGTGGATTCGCAGCTGATAAGATGTAATGTTGCAGGGCGAGGTTTGCATGGATAAGCAGCAGTGTGGTGTTTGTTCTAATAGCCAAGAGAGAAGAGGTGGGGGTGGCCAAACGCTTCTCACTCCTGACCCATATATTCACACCACTTTTGACAGAGCCTCAGGCCAAAATTCAATAACAGCCACTAGAATATTCACATTGAAGACGCTGAAATGGAAGCATTATTCTTCGAAGAATTATATGAAAGATTTGATTTGTTCCTCTAGGAAGTAGGAAAAAAAAAACGAGTGGATGAAGCCAAATACAGAAATAATGCATGCTGATTGAGGAAAACACCCTGGAACCAACATATGTTCCTAAATAAATGTTTCTGGTGTTTTGATGTCAAAGTGCTGAGTTGCATGTAGAGTAGCACTTTGGCTCTGCAGTAAAACAAAAGCCAAGCCAAGTATCTGAGGGTAAAGATAAAACAAAGGCCTAATGAACTGGCTACGGCACTTCTGTTGGTGCCTCTGTACACAAAGAAGGAGGGGGGCCCTCTCTCCCCAATTAGGCTTTTGTGTGCACAGTGGGGCGGGATGATTATCATGTATTTTTCATGTGCCCCCTCAGTCTTTACGCTTGGCCTGCAGGTCTAACATACAACACAATATCAGCATCCACAGAGCCTCACTACAGTGTGAGCGCAAATACACGCATGACTGCTTGCACGTGCACGCGCACACACACCCGAGTGTCAGGCGCCACATGCATGCAGCAACGTGTTCACTTTCACACGGAGGGGTAAAACTAGCATGGAGTCTGTCACATAATATTAGTTGATTTTAATTCAGCTGTCAAAGGATTATGAACAAAGAGTGCACAGTGTACACACACAACCCAAAACTAAACAAATTAGGTTGAGTGTATTTTGACACAGAAGCCAGAGGTGCTCCTGAATATTTCAAAAGAAAGCACAAAAGACGACTTGGTCACACGCTAGCAAAGGTATGCCAGATGTCTGAGGATTTAATGGGGGGTAAATGGAAATCAATCCCTTTCACTGCTCAAGACGCCCAATCATAACACATTGTTTTAATGGTCCCACTGGATGACATCCACATTATATGAGGAAGGAAGACGGCTCCACTGCTGACTATTATTATACCCAGTGGTTATAAGCAGAGACAGACAGATAAATGAGGCACACGACATAGAACGCACTTAGTGGATAGCAATAAGACAGGGTACATCGCGGTTAAATGCATGTGCAGGCCTAGTGTGTATCATTTTTAGAGGGGAGTGAATTATTTATTTCACTTATTTAGTGGCAATGTGGATTTACGCTGCCTTTGGAATCATAAATTTTAAACAAGCAATAAAAAATCTGAAAGTATGTAAAAGACTTGACGCAAATGATAACAGCTCAGTGTGTAAACAAAAAGGGAGAATTCATGTTGTGCCTGATTAGATCTGAAGTTGAGACTTTGACTCAGAGGCAGGATGCAAAACTACAAATACAAAGGCTGTTTGCTCTGAGCATGCTGTGTACAGTATGTGCTGCAAAAAGCCAATATGCTCATAATATCATATTGCCTACCTGGGATCTTGACTCCCTGTGTCTGAATAAAGGAGTCAAAGCAGTGCACTTAATGGAAGCCGACACTATGGGGAACTTGATGTCACCAGAGACAACACAGCAAATTAGCTGATAATTAAATTTTTCTCCATTAGGGAAAGAGCAGAGTAATAACTCACACAGTAGGACTGCTGGCTCCATTAATGTCTCTATTCTCCTCATGTGGGAGGAAAAAGGAGTGACACGAGGATGTCAACAGTTCAAAAACACGCAGGAAGACAAGCAGAGGAGGAGGAGATGGTCACATTCTCATACAAACTTAACGAGCGTTTGATCAGTTTGAGAGACGGGATCTCTTTGCTCATGAAGAGTGTCAAGAAAGAGTTGACCCGTCACTGGCCGTGCCATTGATTACCAGCGCACCGGCCACCGTCTCCTTGCTGTACAGGTGAAGATAATTCTTGTGGACTGTGAACGTGTGTGTGTGCGCGTCCGTGTGTGTGTGTGTAATCACCCAGCTGTTGAAGGGGCTTTAGCCTCCAGCTGTTAGCCCAGTGATGACAGCAGTCCATGGCCCCACCTTCATGCTCAGTGATCCGGGTAATTACCTCGTCCATCTGACCCCCCACCCCCACCCCCCCTCCCCTTTCGACGCAACACAGCCACCGCTGCCATACCACTTCGACCGAGGTGGCTGTCAGAACAACAACGAGGACTGGTTTGAGCTGTATAGATGGTGGAGTTAAACCTGATACAGCTCTATTTAATTGTCGTCCAGATAATCTTCTGTTTTTTTATTTTTTCCAAAGGTGATCACTTATGGATAACTGTGACAGTTGGCAAACAATAATTTGGCTATCGTAAATCTATCGCCTTTGCAAAAATGGAAGGAGACATTTAAAGTGAGGTGACCCCTGCAGTCCTTGTTGTTAGTGTGGAGGTGAGGTTCATTGCCTCCATGTGGCCCGATGACAATCTCCGTGCCTGCTCTTCATCAGAGGAGGTGAACACACAATCAACCTTGGCAAGATTGTCCTCAACAATTGATGACGGCGAAGAGGAAGATAGAGAACGCACGCTGAGCCAAATACCTTCCCCATCCTCTCCACCTTTGTTACTCCTCTCCAACAGTCTCGGCGGCTCTCTCGCAGTGAGCAGAAACAAGGGAGACCCGGATGATCTGTAATTTCACAGCTGACAGACTTTCCTTTCCCTGATTTGATATCATTTGTAAAAAGAAGGTAAATCTCCCTGCTCTACATGTCTCCCCAGTGGGACATAATGCATTCTGTTCGTCTCATTTTCTGGGAAACTGGGTGCACGCAACAGCAGGCCAATCTCAATTGGGCCAGGGGTAAAAGAGAGCAAATCGAAGGAAAGTGCGGAATAAAATTAAGACAATAGCCATGCAGCTGCCTCCCTGGGCTCATTGCTGTGTTCGTGTACAGGATGCGCATGTAAAATAAAATGTAACGGGCGGCAACTGTCTCTCTTTCAGCCTGCGCGGATATAACTAAAGCTTTACTATCAGCAAACACCTGGACATCTTGACTTCCTATTCTCAGAATTCTTCCAGCACAGCATCTCATCTATTCGTCTGAGGTCACCTGTGTTTATATCTCGACATACAGCACAGCGTGATTAGCATGCACAACCAACATTTCACATCTGTGCTTACGCTTGCTCTCCCTCTCCGCACTTGACTGGGTATCCTGGCTAAGTCCCAGTTCCCCCAGTGACCCCTCCCTCCTTCCTGTTTCAACCCTGGAGGGGCTGCGTCAGCTGGACTGGACTGGGGATCAATGCCGGGGAAACAGCCTCATAATGGCCCAGATTAATGATGAAAAATTTGGTGTCATCCAGTGAGCTACTGGATATTTATCACTGGGGAACACTGGGTTGCCAATAGGAGCCTCTTAGCACCCTCCTGACCTGGGAGGCTGGTGGCAGCGCAGGAGTGTAACTGTGGTTGCTTCTTTCTCCAGCTTGAGGCCTAATGGTAGTGCTCTCTAGGGCATTTGCCAGAGCAGGATGGATACTCTTAAATGGATACTAAAGCTGTTGCTTCTGCTTTTTATAGGCCAGCGCCGCATTCACTGTTCTATCTGAGAATGCAGCATGCTTAAAAGGCACTGTCTGCAGTCAATCATGCAGACACAAGAATGTTTTACATATCTGTCTCTTGATTCACTTCCTGTATTAAGCTTTACATGAAAAAACATGGCTTTTAAAAAAAGGTGCCATACAGGGTTTGAGGAAAGACATTTTGAAGTTTAATAAATGTATTCAAAGGGTGATTTTCATGCGCAACCCAACGAATAACTTAATTTTTTCCCTGATTATGTGAAAGGCCGATAATACACAGACAATTGCTCAAGGTAGCATCGTGGTGTCCTGAGGGAGGCCTTCCATGAGGCCTTGAGGATGGATTGGTTCTAGTCTCCGGGTGAGTGAGAGACGAGGCTTTTACAGGTCTGTCAAAGGAGGAATAGACTGAGGAATCTACATCCATTGGACCTCAAATGGTTCACAAATTATCCTTCAACAACTAAAAGCAATGTTACCTTGAATTGATTGAGCCTCGTTGATCTTGTTCATCCCTCTCAAATCTCAAATAATGTAGAATATATGCAGTTATCTTCACCAATGTCAACAGTGTTGTTATTCTCTTTTAGAAGGTTACAATTGTCCAGGTTATGAATTATTAAAACATGCTTTCTGTCTGCTTGTGATGTAAACAAAGAGGATGATATGCTCCCAATAAGCAGAGCAACCACTGCGACCCCTTACATGTTGTCTTCCACCCTCACCTCTGGGATTTGTCTGGCCCTTTTTGAACATCGCTTCAATGCCCCACCACGCATCATACGATTTGCTTTTCCCCTTTCCCTATATTGTGTTTCTCAGTGGCATGCAACTTCGACCCTGAGCACCGAGGATCTGTCAGTCCCAGAAATCATAGGCAAATGTCAGCACTCCTTCTCTCTGGCCCACTCGCCGCAGAGGTTGATGGTGCTGCCCCTCGCCATGCATGAAAAACAACACCCTCTTCACCATTTTACCAAGACAACAGCATCTTCTGTCCTGCAGAGTCTAATATATTGATTCCTAGCATTCTTGCCATAGCAAAGCCCGTAAATCCCATGCAACCATGGCACTAATGGACATAAGGCCTCTATCCAGGAATGTGGCGCATAAGCAGATATCGAGGCCTGAAGCAGGGGTGGGTGCGCAGGGGGCAATTAAGTGTGTGGCGCGGGAAAGGAGTGCAGGTGTGTGGACTGGTGATAAGGACAGTGGTGCTGCCATTACTCATCCGCCACCAACAACAGCAAATGGACTGCCAGCAGATGACGGGTCTGCGCTGGCAGCCTCCAAAAGCTTTTCCTCCGCCGGAGAGAAGAGTGTGTGGCGGAACAGAGTGGATAAGGAATAGATAGCAACGAAAAGCGCATTTCATCATGCCAGGGAAGACAGGGGGAAAAATGGTTGTATGCAATATTGTTGCAGGAAGAGTCGTTTAGAAAAGCAAGGCCATTCTGCAGACTGGCTTGTTTCAAAGCAATTAAGATTAATTAAGTGTTACTGGTGGCACGCTATATTTGAGATATAGGGTTTTATTATCACTAAAGTGCAGCAATTATAACAAATAAAAACAATAAAAACCCTGACACATATTTTTAAAATAACCTCTATTTACAAAGCTTGAGAAATGAAAAAGATTACACAAATGGTCTATAAATCAACTTTTTCACGATAGTACAGATGATGAAGGCGCTGCCTTTTCCTCAATGGTTAATGGTAGCCAGTCAGATTTAGACAAATGATTCTGATTAAACAGAGAAAAACAGTGTTAAAATGTGTTCTATATAGGATTAAAATGAAAGCAACATGCCTGGACATAAAGTAAATATGTTCTAATTTCTTGGAAACAATTGGCCTCTAAATTATGTCAAGCAGTCTGATATCTATCAGCAAATGAAAAAACAACAAAATACCCCATCAGCCTTCCAAAGGAATATGATTTAGCAAGATGCCTTGCGGCATGCACATATTTAGAAGTACCACAATCATTAACCCTTGCTGAATGTACATTTTCATAACAGAGTACATATTTGAAATGCCCAAAGAGGTCAGCCTGAATATTGCTCTGCTGATATGCTGACATTCTACTTTATCAACAAGATACCGCTGTTCATCCGCACTCATAGCGGCGCATCAGTCTGCCCTGAGGATCTTGGTGGCCTCTTTCTCCCGGTCAGCACATCCTGTATCGTCACACTAGCCTCGAGGCGAAGGACATCCTGTCTGCCTGTCTACCCGGCAGTGGCGGAGCACGACAAGCAGATGCACGCTGTTTCGCGTGTAGTAGCATGCATATGGATGTGCAGGTTCAACCACTTGACAAGGGATTGAGACCTGTGAAGGGAGCATCTCTGCTGAGGGACCTGGGAAAAGGGCATCTCTCAGCTGGGACAAACTCATTGTCATCTCTGACATTTATCATTGTCTCCTTCATATCTGCGTGCCACTGTTTCACTCCTCCATTTAAGCAACCTTATGGGTGGGCAAGGTGTCACACCAAATGGATGTGCAGGTTAAAGTTTGTGCGTGCTACTAATGATTTATGAGGGATGTTGGATGTTGTGAGGGAGAAATAGGGGGAAAAGATTGCAGCCAATTTCAGTTTTTATAGAAATAAATCTATAAGCAATTTTTTTTTCCTCCACGCTCCTTTCCCTCTCGCTAATATGGCTTTCAGATGCTGATGTCAGCAGTTCCTTATTCCAAGCTGCTGCAGAAACCAGCACCCTTCTCTCCCACTGGCCTTCAGCAGTAAAATATCTGGGCAAAAAAAGTAGTTATATTTGAATATGAAGAAAAACAGCTTTGCTCGGGAGACAGATCTGAAGATATACTTCACCGTGCAAACTAAAAAATGCGTATGCTCATAATATGCAAATAATGCATTCTTAGACTGCTTGTGCAGGCTGTAGCAAGTCAAATAGAGACAGACATGAAACACTGGCTCTCAGGCAGGGGTTGATGCCACCTCACTGTTCCATCCCTCTGTCACCTGCTTGGCATCTCCTCAGTTTAATTAGCTGCTGGTAATCAAATGGCGAGAGATTAAGACTCCTAAAATACTGTAGGCCCACGATAAATCCTGCAGAGAGACAAAGGGCTTGCAGAGGGAAACGAAGCGCTGAAACAGTTTATTATGTTGTGTTGGAAGGACGATTTAGAGAGACAAGGGTCAAAAGACACAAGAGTGCTTATCTTAAATTTAAGAAACAAAGAAAACAGCGAATAGGATGTATAAATCACCTAACTAAAGCAAGGCGCTGCAGTAATTAGACAAAACACTCACACACACATGAGCACATATAAAACTAAAGCATACACAGTAAATTCATTACCTTTACAATCTATACTCTCAAGTACACCGAGTTTGGCTTTTATTGTAATACAATGTGGCACCACCACAAATTTGAAGTGATTACTTTCTGCACACATCTAAGCAGAATCCGAGTCCTTTGACCCATGTAAGACACACTGTGAGTTCTGACCTTAAAAATAGATTCATAATGACAAATTATTCCATATTATAGGCTCCTCATTGGTACAGTTATTTTGGCCTCTTTTGAACTTGAATTCTAAAAAGCTGTCAGCCAAATTGGTCTGAGTTGATCTGTACTTGTAAGGCACTCTTCAAATAGGCTGCTAATGTGTGTATCACAAAAGCAGAGCCTGCAATAATGACTGTAAAATCATTTGCGTGGTTAAAGAATCTCATTACAAAGCTATTTATAGAAAATACATGTGTGTCTGGGTGCCTTAATTTGGACCCAGCACTGTCTGATCCTCTGTATCCCCGTCTTATAGCTGGCTGGCGCAATAAGCTCTGTTGTCTTTGCACGCTCCCTCTCGGCATCAGGGGAAGAACAGGTGTAGATGGGCTTACACGCTCCCTACAGTGTCTCTCTATATGCCTGGCCACACACATACTCACATTATACACCCGTGCATGTGCCTGGACACAAAAGCCAAATGCCCACACACAACCTTGACCTTTTCCCACATAAATAGGAGGTGAAGGAGGCAGGGATCGGGGGGACGGGGGGGCGGAAAGTGATGGCAAATGGAACGTGGAGCTGAATTTGAGAGATGTGTTAAAAAGGGGCCAATCAGGACACAGATATCTAATAAGCCAAAAAAAAAAGAAAGAAAAGGAAATGATTGTGATGAGAGAGGCAAAAAAAGCTTAAAGTTCTTAAAATTGGTGAAACTGAACTCTACAGTATTTATGACCTTCACCCACAAATTGTCATGGCCAGCTATTTAATACACAGAAATATGACTTACAGTCTGTGTTCTGGCAGAAAACAGAAAAGGACATAAAAAAATGATATTGTGGTTTGTAGTGGTAATAGTGGTATGGTAATATGGAAAGAGAATTAAGTCGTCGCGATTTTTTTTCTTTTTTTCTTTTTTTTGCTTTGTTTTAGCTAAGAGTCAGTGGGCGAGACAGGACTTCCTGGCTTTGATGAGTGTAATTATGCTTTAAAGAGTGCCGCAGGAGTAAATTCATTACACAGCCAGCTAGCTCTGGTTGCCCGCGTTCTCCGTCTCTGTCTCCCCCAGCTCTGCGCACACAGACAGGGCCTGGAGACACGCACACACTCGGTAAGCTCCCCACAGACCCGCCGCCGCTATAGGGCTGCCGCTCTACAGCCACAAACCCCCTTCTCATCAGCTCTTTGGAACTCTCCACACAACCCAGATGATATTGGATAAATATGTGGAAAGAAAAGATGAGCACATGGGTACACGTAATTTTTTTTTTTTTTTCAGCA
>CAESWR010000037.1:479339-497439 GCA_903171835.1 Mullus surmuletus | reverse complement strand
AACAACAAAAAAAAAAACAGCAGAATAACAATGACCCCAATTTCCTCCCACACACATCGACACGCAGTGAGCACACGGCAACAAACCTCATGACCACAGCCAGAAACGCCGCCTGACATATATAAACTAGCGACATGTAAATATCTAAATAAGCCCCAGCTTTTAAAATCTAATCCTGACAGCTCAAGTTCTTACAGTCTTCACAGCTGGGGTCAATCCAAAAATTGATGGAATTGATTTCTTGGGCCCAACTGTCTATCACAAGTGGAATGGAGTGGATAGTCTCAGCATTTTGGTCAGTGACCAGAGGGAATTGACCATTATGGTCTCGCATTGCCATATAATGAAACAACACATAGCAACAGCAGAATCTTTTTTGCAATTTGGTGTGCATGTGCATTTGTTTAAGCTCTAAGCCACTTCTTATCCCTTTGGCCCCAAATTTATGGAGGAGATGGTGTCTTCCCCCTGACACTTTTTTTGGCACTCCAGGGAGCCTACCAATTTAACATCTCACAGGGGGGTATATTAGGAATTAACATTCCATCTTTACAGGATGCAAGCTGCTTCTTTATTCATTGTATGCATTTGACCGGACCTGTTATTAACTACGCCTTCTGGACCATTATTACAAAATAATGCATTTTTTTCTGTGTTTCATTTATCAGTATGTAATATTGTGTGTCTGCATGAGATGCTGCAGCCATTTTATAAGACCGTGATTATAACTGTCAGTCTGTCTGTCTTTGGGATAAAAAAATGTCTGCATGCAGCCTCTCATCTCCTCCCCTTTCTCAGCATGTCGGCCTGTGTGTCTGTGAGGATTCATCATGCATCCTTAGGACTCGATCAAGGGGAAAACACCTCCCCTCTTTCTCCCCACTCTCCCTCCTCCAGCTCCTCTTGCCCTCATCTAACATTAATGGCTGTTGGTTTTTTAATGAGGAAGTGGTTGTCCCTGTGCAGCGTGTCCGTAGAGGGCTTGCAGAAGGAGGGATTGAGGTGAGGGGGGAGGGTGAAGAGATGTACTGGTGCAAAACACATCCCCCGGCTGTGAAGCTCAAATGCCAGCCTAGCAGGGTGGGACCGAGGGGGGCAGGCGCTCTCTCAGTAAATATTGCCATGCCCTCCATCAGGCTTCAAAGAGCAAAACAAGCCAACTGCAGCATTCTCTTGCCTCTCTTGCTCTCCTTTCTGCGCAGGCAGGCACTGTGCATTATGATAATAGACACGTCTGTGTAAAGCCGCTACCAAGTGTTCTGTGAATCAAACAGGCCTTTGTAAGTAGTACATAATTGCATCTTCTCTTTTTTGGTTTTCTTCATTGTTACAATGTGAGCGCTGTCTTGTCTAATTAGGGCGAATACATGAGCAGAATGTGTTTTGAATATGAACCCGGAAAACAAGAAAACACATTCCATTTAAAGAAGCTACTTTTTTTATATGAATAATACTTTTCTGACAACTTGCAATATGATGAATGTGCATTGCTCTAAGTTTTCCAGTCTTCTGTGCAACAACATTTTTTTTTAAGTATTACGTATGGATGAGGATGTGATTTACTAAAAATGCACCAAGCTCCACTGAAGCCAGATATATCTGCAAATGCTGTGAACATGCTGCCAACAAACATTTATCAGTCGCCTGCCCCATAACATAATCCCCAAAATAAACACTGTTATTTCACCCAATACACACCCTAAATATCTATTTTTACCGAACTGCATATTTTAATGACTCTGTGGAGTCAAAGAACCAGCTACTAAAACTGTTGTATTATTTGTCAGTGTGGGTGTTTGTTTTTAAATGTAGCAGGGTCATTACACCTCACTAACCCTTTCTACTGCCTATTTGCGGGCTCGCCTTACCATTCACAACCTGTGACAAGCACTTATAGTCTAATAGTTGCAACTCAGCTTACCACTGACACAGAATGAACCGTTGCTTTCACTCCTTTGCTTTGTAAGAGGTCAGTGCAAAGGTAGCTACTGTAACTACAGCAACAACAAAATTCAGGGAATAGCTGGACACTTTTTTCAAGCTTTCTCTAGACTGTTCACCTGCCAGTATGGCTGGAAGATGGCCTCATGCACTGCCAAAACCTGTTGGGAGAAATACGTGTTAAATGCTTACTAGTAATCCATCTGCAAATTAATTTCCAGATAAACTGAACAGCTTGAGGATGAGTGATGATATACATTTAATAGTGGAATACTGTGTCAGTTTAATAGTATTGTTTTTTCCTGATGTTTTTCTGTCTATTCTGGAAAAAAAGGGGGAAAAAAGAACAAACGGATACAAAAAACACTTGTTTGATGTGCCTCTAGAGCTCTCAGCCATGCCCTCATGTTGCACTCCTCTGGCTAGACTAGTGCACGCAGATGCATTTTACCAGAGACTGAAATGGTGTTCAACAAAGACACCGAGATACTGGCAGCCAATTAAATAAGGGAAATGGCCTTCATCATTGTATGATTAATGGAGCACGCCATTAGTGCATAATGTTGGTCCCCCTCCCAATCACTACCTGTGTGATAGTGCCTCTATGTGTGAGCATGCGTAGATGTATGTATGTGTGTGTGGGTAGGGTAGAAAGTGACAGGGAGGGGCGGGGGGTACCAGAGTCTCTGGGGTGTAGTAGCTGGAGGTATTCATCTCTCTCTCCTCCTCCTGAGTGATAATTCTGGTGTTATTCAGGCAGGAGTGGGACGGGCAGCGCCAGGCCCATGATAAAGCACCATGGCCTTTAGAAATTCATTTCCACCCAGCATTCATCTCATTCCCATTCAGTGCTAGTCTACACCCCACACTCATGCCCGCACACAGTGGGAGAGTCATTACAGAGCCATGATCCATACTCAAAGACTTGTCTCTGTACACCAATTATTTAGAAAATAAATAAATAAAAAACAGCCCAAAACATCCTGCTATCTTTGGTGCTTGCAACTGTCAGTATAGCATAAACATAGACAGAAACACTATGGGGCTCTGGGACGGAGGAAAAGGAGTGACATGGTAGAGAGATCTGAGATTTGGTCATGGCTGCTTCCACCGTATCAGAGCAGAGGTCTGCATCAAAAGCTGTCAAGAATTTGACAGCTCTTCCGCTTTAATGAAAACTCCAATCTGTTTTACAGTGCACCAGTGAATAAAAGTGCAGACAGACAGAAAGACAGCTAGCTTGCATGATGAAAGGAAGGCCATAATGCCTATCTCCAATCAACGCACCTGGCTACTAAATATATGGTCCCTACTAACCACTGTGCCACAGGAAATTGGCCTGGCCAGCAACAAGGCATTCCATTCAAATCACATAATTACTGCTGTGAGGAATATTTCTAATAAAAAGGAGCTATTGATAACACACTGACAGGAGGTGGTGCACGATCTCAGATGTCAACCACAGTGGCTGTCCAAAACATTTTTGGACGAGTCGCCTCAGAAGAACAGCCTGCTCACAACAAATGTCCTCCCTGGTCCCCTGACTGCCCTTCAGTGACCATGTCACACCCCCCCAAGACAAACATACACCCCTAAAACATCTGCTCAGCAAGTCAACCCTCCACCCCCCTTCTCTAAAGAGTGCACCCTCAACCACTCTCAGTTTGTAACCACACCCATCCACACACCATCCTTTCAACTTCCACTTAGCAGTCGATCCACATCAGACCCCCCACACCCCCTCCAAGCAGACATTTGCACTCAAATAGAGAGTGGGCCTGGTCCAGCTTGGCCAACTAGCCCCGCCTGTCCGTCTGTGTGCTCACGCCCCCAAGCCAGTGCATCAGGATAGCCTTTCCCTTGGAGGGCAGGAGAGGCCGCTGTGCTGGCGCCACCATGGCACCACAGAAGTTCCATAGACCCTATATTGGCAGGCAGAATGATGGGTCCCCAATCACCGGTGCCTGCCAATTGGTGTGCTGCGCTCTTGCAATATCTGGGCCCGCAACCACCATTCAGCAAACCCTATGGGACGTCATTAATATGTAAGTGTTAATAGGTGGAGCTACACACTAATTGCACGCTGGAACGAGATCATGTTTAATATTAGAATCCATTACACAGCGGCTGCTGCAAGCGGAAGCAAATGAATTAAGACAACACATTATTTACTCGTGCACAGGGCAAATAGAGACTGACAGCGCTAGGAAGGTTGACACTCAACATGGCAGCTGTTACTCACATCTGGTGGGTCCCGTATCTGCAGCGCTTAGCAGCCCTTTACTACGATCCTGTAATTAGTCGTTTTACTGTGTTTGTCAGCTCATCCAAATCTAGCTGCATTGGGTGACCCTGCGTAATTGCGCTTTGGGGTTCAAGGTTGATAGCGGTGACTTTTTGAGGTAACACAACAAATGAGGCTTTTACAGTCTCCAGAATATGCAAACAGTATATATTTTTTTGCTGTGTGACCAATGCTAACATATATTTAGCCAAATTAATCAAACTATTCATCGGTTGTGCTAAAATCAAATGGTCACTGCAAAGGAATGATATCTATATCCGCCAACATTTTGGAGATAAAATAAATTATGCAACAAATAGGAGGACAAAATAAGTTAAATAAAGCAGTGGCACATTTCTTTGTCCCCTGACTTCCTTTCACTATGTCCCTAATGAGCATGTCGGAGGAAAAATTAATTTCTTATTGTTTAATTGATCTCCAAACAGCTCTCATCCATCATCGGGCCACTCAATATCTTACTCTTTTAATCTCTGGCTGCCCCTCATCATAATTCTATAGCACAGCCCATTACACATGCCTCACACTGCGCTGTGGGCATCTTTAATACTGCCCACACACCAACACTGAGACTCTTATGTATATATAGTCGATTCAATTCTATTTCTATTAAATATGCATCCAAACAAGCAGAGCAGTTGATGCTGTAGTGGTAGAGACTCCAGCGATGAGAGCTGGTGCACAAGGGAATGCGCCTAACATCTGTTTTACATTAATGATTCCTAGTACACCTCCCAAGCTACTGTAATATTCACAAGGGCTAAGAGAAATCAGAGTAATTGGGATATGTTTAGGATGTCTTACTATGTAGTTTGAGCTAAAAGCCAACAGAAGGGTTTCTTGCACTTTTCCCATCTGAAAACTCATCAAATATGTACTGTAGGCATTCAGCTACTGCTACCAAATAAACAGCCTTCTTGAGGAGAAATGGTTTTAACAATATGGTGTAATGAATATTTAGTTGCATGAGAGCAGTTAATATTTACTTAGCTGTGCAACTAAAATGAATGATGCTCACTTGGCTGGCTGTGTAGCAACAAAGTAATGTTGATTTGGCTTGCTTGGCTGTGCAACAGAGTAATGGCTCTCCTCTTTAGATGCAAGAGCGATTGTGAGGGCCTCGTCATGTATCAGCTCCCTCTGACGTGCCCATCCCAGGGGCGACCACTGCACCATGTACCGTCCCTGACATGCCAACATAATGAATGGCCTAGCTAATGAAGGCTTACTAATTGATTATGGAGAAAACAGAGTATTACTCACCCAATGATGGCAGCTCCAAGGGGTGCTTGGACACTTTGTCAATGCTTTGTTTTTCCAGCCTGTCCAGCCCAGAGGGCCTTTATATACACCTTATGACCAAGTGCACCGCATGGGATGACGTGTATTAATTTTATATTTCATTATCCACGCACATGTTTTATAACACAAAACATAGCATACTTTTTGTCCACACATCAATTTACATTAATTTAGCAAATTAATGTGTTGTACATCTTGCTGCAGGCATACACCAAACCCAACCAGGTGTGTCCGCCAGTGATGAGGGTGAATGGGGATTTCAAGGCTTTACACTATAGGCTGTTGTTCAATGAAGCAGACAGAATCTGCTTTGGTGGGAGGTGGATGTAGAGGAACATTGTCTTTGATTAACTAATTAGTAGACATTATCAAGACTAAACAGAAGTCATTACCAATGGGCTTTGGTTAGGAGGCACTCAT
Source organism: Mullus surmuletus (assembly GCA_903171835.1). NCBI lineage: Eukaryota > Metazoa > Chordata > Actinopteri > Syngnathiformes > Mullidae > Mullus > Mullus surmuletus. The sequence continues at coordinate 491,474 of CAESWR010000037.1, read as the reverse complement.
TTCCCCATGGACCACCAACCCACCGTCTCCCATTCTCTGCCCAGTCCGCCACAGCTCTGGTCACTTATTAGATCTATAACAAGTAATTTTGCTTTTTAAATGAAGCTCTAATTGACTTTCATATGAAGAAAGCAATGTGCCTGATCCAACTTGTATTATTTGAATTGCTGATTGAATTGCTGATTGAATGTAAATCTAGGGTGTAGTCGACTATTGAAGCAGCTACTAAGTGGTCTACTAATGCTTCTTTGCATTTCTTGCATGTGTTTGCTTATCGTTCCTTTATTCATTCATAAACACAAACACCCTAGCCAAGCTATACTGAAAGAAGATAAATGTCCAGATGCATGTTCTTCCTAACTTCCTGCAATATGGAAAGTAAAAGTGGGATATGCCACATCAACATCACTCGCAACTGTATATCTACAGGGCAACTGAGACAAAATACACCAAATAAAACTTGTGTTTATGGTATCTCGGAGGAAACATTTTGCACAGAAGATCCAATAGGTTGGCACAAGTTTCCCAGTGCTCCCTTCTGTCGAGCTCAGACAAGGAGTGTCCTTAGGCTCACAGACAGAAGCCAAACCATAATCAAGAAATTATCATAATTCACTCTAATCATAAGTGAAGGAGGGCAAAATGACTGAAATTAAATCCCCGATTACTGCCTCCAACTGCAGGGATGTTTCAGTAACTGCTATTTTCTGCAAGTGTTTCTGATATATGTTTACCATACTCGTGCCGCCAATTAAAACACTAAGTCAAGGAGAGTGCCACAGGTTTACTGGGAGGCAGCACACACAGCATGCATGCACCCACCCTGGCTTGGATTTATGCCGTTGGTGTGTAATGAGAGGGGCAAAGGCTGAGTGGTGTCATTGCTCTGTGTGGTGTATGGCCTGGCTTACAGTCTGAGGCATTAGACAGCTTCACTGCAGTGGAAGCAGAACACCAGGAGAGGGAAAGCATCAAAAAAGAGCCTGGTCAGAAAGGGCCGTTCTGGTCTAATTGAGTCCTTTGGGCCTAGGCTCCACTGATCAGAGACTTGTTACAGGAATCCGGTTTCATGGTTTCCAAACAATGAGATTTCAGAGAAGGGATTTGCAGTCCTTTGGGATTCCAACCTAACCTTCCTCTGATTTTTGTGGTCCTCTCTTGGTTGTCTGTGCCTGTGTTCCTCTGTTTTAAATCCGATTACTATAACAATATGGAGGCACTGCGGTTGAGTTCAGCAAGTGGTATTCACATATAAAACATTGTGGCAACGCTAGACTGTCAGTGTGAATACAATACTTGATGCCTACGGTGTGGAGTCTTTGTTAGTAGCAGAGTCTGTTTCTACATGAGTGGAGCATGTCTGGATTCCATATGGCTACGGAGCTTATGATGCTGACTCACCTGGGTCAGCTTTTCAGGCCATTGGAGAGTGTTGCAAGATTGGTTGAAGGATCAGAGTTGTTGCTCAGAGGTACCATTCGACTTAAGATCATGATTTGGACCTGCTGTCCAAATAATTAAATATTGATGTATCATTACAGGTCCACACCCACAAATACACAAATGCAAATGACTATTATTGACCTTTAAGTGGCATATGCCATCTAGTGTCTGTACTAGGGAAATCAGATTATGTAAACGCTCTGTGGATTTCATATGGTGTTTTAAAGCCCGCAATTGTCCCCTTGGCTTAACCAAAGTGCTTCCCTGAAACCAAACAATGATCTTGCCATAACCCTAACCAAATGTCTCTCTTCTTAAAACCAGATCTGAAAAGAAAGAAAGAAAAAAAACACCAAGATTTTAAAAAGTGTTTAACACTCTTTAACAGAGCAGAAAAGAACTGTGCTCATGTGTTGTATTAGAAGATTAGAACAAACAAGCTGTATTTGTGTTGCCGGACTTGCTTGCTCCCTTATGGTCTCTCTTTCAGCATCTCTATTCTCTAAACAATCCCACAGAGACATAAAACAATATAGACAAATGGCATTGGCCTTTAAAAGAAGCATCAAACCTCTCCCTCCAGTGGGTAGAAGATCCACAGAGGTGTCCATGTTTCTTGCTCACCCCCTGCAGCGGTATTAACTAGGTGGGGCTCTAGATAAGCTTCCTGTGGTGCAGAAAAGGCCATGGCAAACACAGGCACGGTGTTGGTTTTAATGGAGCTAGGCCTACTCAAGTGTAGCAGTTCATAAATTAGAGGAGAGCAAAGAGAAGAAATTGGGAGACTGTGCAAATACAAGCAGCAAACATATGACAGAGAAACGCTTGCCCTCCAGATCGTCACTTGCTAATGCAGAATTGACAGAAAAGAAAAAAAACAAGAGAGTAGGGGAGTAGTGGATGGGGAAGCTAATAAAATGATAATTATCTGGAGCTGCTTCAGTGAAAATGGCATGCAAGTCTACCAACTGCATGAGGCACAAACTCAAAGCGATTCAAGACTCAAGTCTATGCTTATTGTGGCCTAGAGAGGGAGGGGTAGCAGGGGGACAGGCACAGAAGCTCATCCACCTGATGCCATAATGCGGCCTCGCACGGCTTCCTTTTGTAGCCCAAAGTGTGGTGCTGGGTAGAGAGGCAGACACAAAGAACAGACAGGATGCTCTGCAGGACACTCTTTGTGCCATCACCGCTCCCAGGCAGCGGGACAAAGCCGTCAGCTGCCTGGACACCTCGTTAGCCCGCTCCCTACAGCCCTCACATGGCAAGGGGTTGACTGCAGCCCTCCTGCTGAGGCTGGCTCACCGCTACAGTGCAGCTTCAACCATTAAGAAATACACGGACATACGCACACATGCTGCTGAACAAAGACCAAAGCAGAAATACAGTGCTATAAAACACACCTGTTCTACAGAAGGTTCAATGCCCTCCTGTCACAGGGCTTTTCATGGATATTTGCTAAGGTTGTTAAAGCTGATCTTTTCAGACATTGTGCACAACAAAAGCACTTCAAGGCTAGTGAAGATAGCTGGGGGGTAAGGATGAGGCCCGTCTCTTCTGCTTAAACTCCTCATACACATTACAATATTGTAGTGAGCGCATTTCAAAATTTTCTAAATTTGTGTCTACATGACCACAAAACCAGGCACAAAAGCTTATTCTAGCACGTTTAAATGACAAAGGTATCCATTTTAATTTGCATGAAAACACATGGAAATACATTTTCACATCTCTATACCATTTTTACGTTCTGATTTGTTCTACTCAATCTTCCAAAAAGTGCATGATACTATTCCACTACTAACAGTTGGCTGTTTCTGTCAGCATGCCTTGGAATATCAAGTAGGGTTATTGCTTAGCTTGCTTAGACCAAGCCAAATAAATATGCAAGAATTAGTTCCAGCTTCATACACCGTCAAAATAGGCTCCACCACTCAATGCACCAAAACGAGCCCATTCACCACACTTCAACTCATTCTGGCTACAAAGAAAAGCAAGGCAAATTTCATATTGATGCAAATAAATAAATAAAGGCCAGGAGCTTTGCACAGCACAGTTCTATACATGAGTGCAAAGCAAAATAACAGCCAAAATCTAGGATAAATACAGTAGTATAAACACACACGCTCCCAAACACACTGTATTTACACCACAAATATCCATATCAACAGAGCACTTATATTCACAAAATGATACAGATTGTTTCTTGTTTGTTGATGCACTGCTGTACGTAAATGTAATGAGTGATCAAACTTTATCACCTGGAACATGTTGAGATAAATTTTGCAATTGCATGAGGCCATATGTGGCTTTTGTTGGATTATGCAGTGCCTTTTTAATGTCATCAAACCACTTCCACACTGCCAAAGTCCCCGCTTAGTAGGAGCTAATTCCTCCCCTGCAGCTACATTCTTGTTGCCGCTGAACAAAATTGCTTAAATAAATTAATTAATATTGTAATATGAGAATATGATATGATTATATAAAATGCTCCATGTATTATAACGAATTATATGATATGGCAGAAAAGCAATGTGTAAACAAACACACTCTCCCTGAACACTCCACCATAGAATTTGCAGCTATTACAAAGGATGATGTGCCAGAAGGTAGCAATCAGTCAGCCTGGCTCTAGCCCCCTCCCATGTATCAGTCTGTACATTCCTTGCAATCCAACAGCTGTGCACTCATATGTTTCTGTCCCTCTACCTGTCACTGTCCATCCACAACCACAGCACACATCAATCAGCCCACCCCTGCAGCTTTTTAATGTGTTTCCACCCCCAAGGGCCAACGATGCTTCAAAATTACAGTGAGGAAAGGTCACCCTATCCAATTAGAACATCATCAAGGATGCACACTGGAGGGTCATTCCCTCAACCCTTGTCGCACATTGCAGATCCTACAGTGCCCAAGAAGGAACACCCTCTCCAGCAGGATTCGGAATGGCTGACTGATTGCAGCCTTATTAAAGGAGGTGCTAGATCCATCTTTAACTACAAACATAGAAACTGGTGATTTAAATGATTGCTTAGATTGAGATGAAGTGCAATGGTATTTGATGGTGCTGCAACATTTGTTCCATAAAGATGAACCATCATCATCATCATCATCATCAGTTCACATATTGACCCTGTCACGACCCCAAGGCTCAGATCAATCAGGTCTCCAATCAGGAATAGATCAAGCTGCTCTCTACATAGCCCTCACCCTGTTCTCTCATCATCTTGGCAGTCTGCTCATTGCAAGACTGGCACCTAATAACAGGACACATGCACAGGCAAAGAAGAAGTGATCGGTCCGCTGGAATAAGAGATTTTTGGAGCAAATATTCCAATGGAGATGGCCATGTGGAGTTCATTGTTTTAGCTTGGCACATGCGAAGACTTGGAAAGCTACAGCGGGAGGGGTAGAGAGAGACACGCATAAGACAGAAAGGGTGGGTCACTGAGCTTTGAGCCTCTTGTGGGCCGATCTAAGCCAATTAGAGACAAGTGACAGCTCAGCTACATGCTCATGACACAACTAGACCACGGCACTGTTCTGAGCCCCAGCACCCCACAGTACATGCCTGACTTGGACCTCAAAAAGACCTTAACACTCCCCCCCTCTCAAAATGAACGCCCAAATACCCCTATACCACAACCCCCATCAGTGCAGACCGGAGCCAAGCAAGAGGAAGAGAATATGCTGAACAAAAAGACCATTCTCCTTCCCTTCTGCCCCGTTTCCCCTGCTCTCCAGAAGGAGGAAGCTGGCCAAGCAGAGATCCGTGCTTGCCTCCTTCACGGTCAGCCAGCTCTCTTGACATCTGATGTTGTTGAGAGTTGCCGTGACAACCTGGCAAATCCACTGACCTTTGGCCCTCTGCTTCAAAACTTGTGAACCCGAGATGAGAGAAAGCCAAAAAGGTTGGTGGAGGAAATGTGGATTAAGGAGTTTCATCTGACAAAATGGGGGGTTGGTTGAAATGACTTCTGGCAGCTGTCACTACTGTGCTGCCTTCTTCCCATCAGCAGATAATGACGCCTTCTGAATCTACAAGAAGGGAGGGTGGTGGGCCACCTGGTTTTAGTGTTGTCAGGGCTCTAGCACAGGGCTTGTGATTAATGAGACAGGGCATCGCACCACAGGGATCGCAGCAGCACGTGCCACACCAGTGGTAACAACAAAAACTCCTGACACTGGGTGGCGGCGGACGTGGAGACCATATATTAATACAGTTTGACATCACATTTATGTAAACAAAACCTATCCCCACAACACACATGCACACAGCAAATGCAAATTGCTGGGACAACCATCATCACATACCTCACCTAAGATGGCGGAACTGCATATGCATCCGTGTTTTCACCCTTGACTGAGCATCAAGTGTATGACATATGTGGAATACTGCTGCTTGGGGGAAGAGAGGAAGCAAGAAACACGAATGACACAGCGGAGTGATGGGGGTTGAGGGACACCCAGTGGGGGGTGGGACAGGACAGCCCTCCACACGTCTATCATCTGCCACTCAAAAAAGTTAACGATGCCACATTCACTGGGCAACCATCCCCCTGCTGCGTAAGGGAAACGAGACAGTCAGGGAGAGTGTGAGGGACTGAAGGTGGTGTCACTGGCACATGAGAGCAGTCAGACAGAAGTGAACTGCCCTTGCAGGGCTAAGTGGGGGTGGAGTGTGTGGGTGCAAATTGAAGGTCCAGAAATATTTATGACAATCAACACCCAAGTTGGCACTGTTAAGGGATTTTGAGATGAAAGATATCCCCTTCTCTATTTCCCTTCCCAATCAGCGTGCTGTCTCCTGTCCCCACCAGCAACTTTTATTGAATCAAGTTACATATTAAGGTTTATGAGAAATTCTGCTAATCTTATTAGCAATAACTGACTAGGTTGGTATTTGATTTCTCATAGTAAAAAGCAGAGGGTGGGGGTGGGTGTTTTGGCTGCTGGGCAGAAACTGTTATCAACGACAGCCAGTTAGGGAACAGCAATTTAGGGGATAAGGGAGAAATGGAAGAGGGGTGGGGGTTGTGGAAAGGCAAGATGCTGAGGAGAGATTACAGAATCCGGTCCAGCTCTCTGCAAATGTACCCAGATTGTGCAAGGTTTAGTTTCACAAAATGTCTTAGAAACCAGAAGAAGCCTTTTGTTGTACATAACAGTGGTAAGGTTACTAACAAAAGAGCTCGGTGGATATTAGGACACTAACAACAGCTATGTTTGCCATAAAGCAGGTGATGAGGTGAAACTGACAGATCTTGTTTTGAGGTTACTGCATTAACAAGAGAATTTGACTGCTATAAGAACAAATTGACAGATGCTCATATCCCCTTCCCTGGAATTGAATTACCAGTGCTTTTCCTACCCTGACACAAGAATAATCCTGTCTTCCCTGGCTATCCTCCATTCATATATCTCCCAATAAGGCCGGCATAACTATATTAGTAGTGTATGCTTGAGATGTTCTCCAGATTGTCAAATGCAGCCTGGTTCTCAGGCCTTGGGGTCATATGATGGTCAATCGATGATCAGTCAGAGGTCATGTCCAGAGCTGACTAAAGGTCAGCATATCTGGAACCAAAGGTGCAACCTGATCATCAACCTCCTGAACCGCTGAGAATGGAGTTAAATCATGCAGACAACTCCCCTCTGCTTGCAATCTACAAATCTGATAAGACAGCAATTTGCCATTGCCTCAAATTCCGCATCTGAAGTTACATACTGTGTGTCGGGCTACACCCAGTGATTTGTGTGCTGATTTTGTTCTTGATTAATTCATCAAATGTCAAGAAATTGTGAGAAAACACCTGATACATGCCCCATGAGGTTAAGGCATCATCAAATTTATTTTTTCATCCAAATGACACTTTAACTCGCACAAACCAGGAACATACTGGAATAAATCAAATATCTATGTACTTTCGTTACTTCTTGACAAATCTATTAACAGAGTAATTTTATATTAGACATTCAGAAATCATGAGAGCAATTACTTACAGGTCCACAATATGTCTCAGTTCATTTATGATATTTAAAGGGGAGGTTTTGTGTGTGAGCATCAATTTACCAAAAATAAGCAATTAAACTAATAACACATCACTTGCATAAACTAACAACCGGCTAATTGCAGATGTGTCCCACTCCCCATATTTTAAATTATATAATTTTCCACAACCCCCCGCATAGCAACGGCAGCCAAATCGATATTCATTAAGTGTCAGAGTTGGAATTCATGTGTCTGTTCTACATGAACACCACAGGGACCTTTAGAAGGAATTTGAGGAAAAAAAGCTAACATGTAAATTTCACAGTTACCGCCTAGGCATGGCTTATGTCGGCCAATTAAGCTCTTCTTTTCAGCTCCATTTCAACGCGGTGTCTTGGGGTTCATTTTTCCCTTACTGTGCCATTTAGGCCTCAAATGGGCAAACGTTTGTGGTGCCAGTTGGACGACAAAAAGGGGAGGCTGGAATTCGTTGTGTTTGTGTCCCTGCATGATGTGTATGGGCGCATGTGTGCGCATGAGCATATGTGCCCTTACAAACGCCTTGTTGAGACCTTACTTGTGCATGAAACTGGAGAGCGTTAATGGCTTTTAAAGATCAGTGGAGTCAAATGAGTGCGCTCATCAGTTAGCCACATACCCCTTGGTGATCACTCAGTGTCATTAGATTTCATTTCCTGTGGAATAAGGCGATCTCAATGGATCCAAGACAAATCCTTGCAATTAAACCCACGCTTAAGATGATTCACTGCCTTAATTTCTGTCTCACCAAATACTGAATAGTGTCATGTAAGACATCTCATACGCCAATAATAAAATAGATTTCTTTGAAACAGTATCTATTCAACAGTCTCTCTCCAGAATTCCTTATCAATCTAGTAGGCAAAGAGAAACACAAGGGTTTGAGGGCTGTAGCCTCATTCCAACAAACACAATAGCACACGGACAAACATGGGAGACACCTGCACATTCATTAATAGCTTTGCCCTGGACAGTGTAGTGCATGAGGACCGGCAGCAAGAGGCATTGAGATAAGATTCTGCTTAGCATTTGAATAGCATGTTCTGATTCCTATTCAGTTGGCCTTTAGCCATGCTACTGCTTAAGTGGTCTGGGTGAATCTGTCTGCTCTCCACTGTGCCAACCAATGTGCAGGCTCATATCTGGCAATATGCGATGTCTGTCAATATCCTGCTCTGTCTGTCTGTCCTTTTGGCTGGTTAATCATCATTCTGGCTAGCTGCTAATCATGCTCGCAGCTGCAGAAGCAGGTGGCCACACATACCACAGCTCCCAGTCTCATTCACTCTGTGATGTCATGCGCCTGCACCTGGTCACACTGCATTACACAAAACTGAGGTAACAAGTACCCCGCCCACAGTCAATTCGCACATCTTTGCGTGTCTCCACAGATGAGGACCATAGACATTTATTTCTCAATCAAGTAGATGCTGTGTCCCAGCTGTGCATTGGTGGCTGCTGAGCAAAATAAAGTCATGCCTCTGTGTTCCTTCTTCACCTTGGCCAGGTCTCGGACTGATCCCACGGCGGTCTAACAGGCAGAGGCAGCACTTAGGACACACTCCACATTGAAATGAGAAGCCATTAACTCTGCAACACGCAAGGTCACCTTCAACTAGACACAACAGCCACCCCAACTTCCTCTGCCGATACGACCAATGGATGCAGTGGAGCAGTCATGTAACCGTTCGGCCATAAAACAAAATGGAACCACAGCTGTCTCCGAAACTGCGCTCTTAAACATTTGATCTTGTCTCCCCTCACTTTTGAAAACGATCAGACGCTTTGAGTATCACTTTCAAACAGCAGGAAAGGAGAGGAGAGAGGGAGGGAGTGGAAAAGGGCAAAGAGAGTGATAGAGCAAGGGGTGGGAGAAGGAGAGAGATGGAGACAGCGGAGGAAGATCAGGTTGCAACTCTGGTCTGCAGCTGTTGAGGGCTCTGGTGGCTGCGACGTGTCCCTTACAGCAGATGTAACATAAGCCAAACACAATGTCTGTCTATGCCATAAAGAAATCACCAAGTCATAACATATTCTGAGCTGCAATAAGTCTGCAGCCTTCTGGGGAAAAGTGAGGCAAAAAGGTTTAAGGGCGGTGCAAAAAAATAACTACATGAAAAAATTACGCTTTCTTTTCAAATGTATGTTTTATGCTTAAAATATCAAGCTGGAGATGTACACTTCCTTCCTCCTCCTTTCCCACGATTACATACCTCTGTTCCATCCACGCACTTCGCTCAGAGTCTAATGAAGCTGAAATACTGTCTCTCCCATGCTCCCAAAGGACGACTTTATGGAGGGATTGTCCTTAACAGCTAAAACAGCCACAAAACCATTTACCCAAAGCAGTGTTGCATGCATGAGTGTAAATGTGCACAACAGCTTCCCAAAAGACATTTCTGTGACAGCACCGGTGCTAACGGTGGCATTTGCTGCCAAAAGTCTGGTTAACCCTTTTTACACAAAATCAATGCCCGGTAACATTGTGCATGAAGCGCTATGTGTGAACGAATGTGTGTTTAAGGGTGCATGTGTGTGAAAGTAACCAAGGAAATAATGGGCATTTGAACCGGGTACATCAGTGCAGAAATAACACACCACTCCACACACCAGAGGGTGAATCAATTCCAGAGACATTCGATTCAAACCCATATCAGCTCGCGCCTGAACTTCAGCCCCTCAACACTGTCACCTCCTCCCAAGCTCCATATGATGGATTACCATCTCTGGCAGTCTCAGAGGGTCTCAGAGAGAGAGAGAGAGAGAGAGAGAGAGAAAGAGAGGAAGGGAGGGAGGGAGGTAGGTGGGTTGGTGGGGGAGGTCAGTCACTACAGGGACACATTCATTGGGGGGAGCGCTAGGTTAAGGAATTATGGTTTGACAGAGATCTGGGGTGGATAGGAGGGGGCAAAGGGTTCTTCAGGGGTCAGAGGATCCAATCCCGGCTGGACTCAATGGCAAGCCACCCTGAGAACGCCGAAGTCTATGGGGACTTCACTAAGGGTCACATTTTTCGATTAATATTATTATCACTCACTTGTCCCTTTGCCCACTTGTCAGCAAATTGAGTGGTATCAGACATTTTCATCTACACTCCGGCCAATAGCACACCTGTGCATCAATGCCACAATGTTAAAGTTAGAAAAGCCACAATTGAGGTTATCTACCAAGCCTAGACCGACAGGAAAAGGAATTTCGTGGACTCCAATCACACCAATATATCTCCTCAATGCAAACGTGTTCAAGGCTTGAATAAATGATGACGATGAATCGATATTAAATCTGAAATCAAAGTGGAATCCACCCATGAAAGCAGAGGCCTGTGAGCCAGTGTGTTTTAGACTTGATCAATAATCAGCCTCCAGACAGATTTCAATAATTTACAGCTCAGTCTACATCTCCAACTGTCTGAATTGGGAAAAGAAAAACAAAAGCTAGGCGGGGAAGGTTCATTTTGCAGAATGTGTGCGTCTGGAAGCACCTGCAATTGTGCAAAAATGCTGCCAAGCTTGTATTACTTAGGAATCTGATTTTGGTGCAAATATTTATTTTTCCATCACTGCACAGTCAGTGCGCACACTGTGAAGCGATGTAACACGTGGGGTTGGATGGGGCACGGAGAAAGAAGGAAAGCAGGAAAGACAAAGCCATGAGCCCAGTATTGTCAGAATAGAGAGGCCATCAATAACAGTGTCACTAAAAAGAGTGAAAGCAAGTATGTGAAGGAGCGAGAGTAGGGTGTATAAAAGAAACAACAAAACCCAGTACGACGGGTACTTCATCTTGCGGCACACTAATGGGCGTGAGAAGCGGCTAGCTCAGCATTCTTTGCTTGACAGCTCACTCCTATGCTGACGGGCCGCAGCATCCATGACGGAGCGCCACACGCCTGTTTAATCTGCTTTACTAACTCCAAGGTGACATAATGGTGGAGGAGAAGCGGCACAGAGCTGGAAAGCAAGACTGATAAAGGGCTTGAGTGAGACGGGAAAAGGTCATCCCAAACTTGGAGCTCATTAAACCCTATATCTCCAGCTTCCCACACCTCTATGCCAAGCTTTTCCGTCTCCGTCCTCACCTCTCACTGTGCTCGTCCATTATTCCCATTATTCCCATGCCGCATTTCTCATCCCAGCAGCCTTCCATGTTTCCGCTGAAGGTAAGAAGGTAACAGACAGTTTATTTCCGTTGGTGGAGTTGGGGAGGTCAAAGCTGGGACACAAGGCCCTCTGAGGATAGTAAAAGTGCAGTCTCAGTACATATTGTGTGTGTGTGAATCTGCTAGTTTGCGTGTGTGCGTGTGGTAGGAGAAGGTCAGAGTGCTACGAATGACTGCAGTGTATTCCTATGATTTATCTCCCTGTGAGAGTTTATTCTGAGAATTTCTGCTCCATTTCTGAAGGACAGGCGTGTTCTACTGCGCAGCAGTTGGGCTGTGGCGGGAACTCCTCATTTACAGTGGCCATCTGTGGCTGATAAATTAGATAAGAACGGTCGGCCTGCTACTGTATACGGCTGGAGCAAACTGTGTGTCCATGCATGCGGCTCTGTATGTGCGTGCGGACGTTGCACGTGTGAATCCCAAAAGATGACACCTCTTTACAGAGGTCAGAAAACCAGCTGCACAGACACAGAGCTGACATATTTAATCAGGGATTTTT
>CAESWR010000037.1:460128-479268 GCA_903171835.1 Mullus surmuletus | reverse complement strand
AGGAGAATGCTCGATTCTAAAATTTGATATTTTGGGATTAAAAAAAAAAAAATTACATTTGGCATGCAGCACTACAACATTCCAATTATTTTTTTCACCCAAATATGACTTGGAAGGGTCACTAAAACATGCAAGAAAAACGGCTGCCCTCTTAATTGTTTTTGTGAGCCACATACATCAAAACAGCCACTCAAATAGACACACTAAGATGCACTGGAGGTGCAAAACATTTAAATTCAAATTAAACTGAGCTCCATATTTGAGTCTGTTTTATATCTCAACTGTAGCATGCATCATTAATGTGCCGTAATGGCCGTATTGTTGCTTCTTCCTTCATTGCCCTTCATTATTTTTCAAGGACTTTGGTGCAGATTAAACCGTAGCCTACCGGGGTATTTATGCAAGCGTGTGGGCAGGTGTTTTTAATTTTTTTTTTGGGGGGGGGGGGTTTCGTACACATGTGTGAGTTTGTGCATGTTGTATGTTGTTTGTGTGCACTCGTCACTCCATTTTCTCATTTATGAAATGGGATAATGAGTCCAGATGAGCTTGTGAAAGGCTCGACAGTGCAGTTCAGCCTGACTCCCCACCTGGCCCGCTCCTCCTGGCCTGTCCCTTTATTAGCTTCCCCTCATGCTGGACACAACAGGAACAGCTTGGTACCCTCCTCCTCTCTTTACCACTCGCACCTCTCCCTACTCTATTTTCCTGCTAATTACCTTGTTGTACGAGCACCAAACGCTACCTAACGATTCACTTAATTGCAGAAGTGGTACATTAGATGATATCAAAGGACCTTTTTAAAAGTCATCCAATCCAATTCTAAGCGCCATTTAGAACCGACCCAAGACATCTGTTTCATTTCGGTGTCATTTGCATTTTCAAAGGTTACAAAGTGAATGCAGCAGGAAAAGATACAAATCTACACCTTAGGATTGCGACCCCGTTTGTTTTCGGTGCTACTGATTTCTCCGCTGAAGATCACCAGCTTCGGTCAAATATACGCCGGAGGTTTCTGAGTCACATTCAATGATATTCAAAGTGCAACTCTTCACCTTAGCCTGTATCTGGAGAACTGGGTAAGCCTGTAACCCATCCACCTGAAAAGATAGGGCTAATTAAAAATTTCCTTGGGATCCTATCGCCCCAGGTGTGCCTTGTCACACTTGCATATACACAGATATCCGCAGTCCTTGCAATTTATTCAGCAGAGGTGGCTGCAGCTAGCATTTCTGACACGGGCTTCACGATGATTTATGAACCTGCTCATTGACCTAGTTTATTCTGAAAAGAGAAAAGGGGGCACATCCCCTCTCACATGCCGCATATCCATCCCATGTACCTGGTTTGCAGTCAGTTTGGGAGAGCACGCGAGGCGGAATGAGATTACAAAGCAGACTGCTCGGATAGCCTCAAGGCAACATCTATCCAAGTTCTCTATCATCGAGTACAGAAAGGTGTAAAACAGCTCTAATGAAATCTCTTCCCAAATTCGGCAAAGTGATGTCTAAGCACATCCTCACATTTTTCCAGCAGATGACACAAAGCAGTTCATGCTCATGTTCACCCGCCTGTGAACATCGTGTGTTCAACATCTAACACTTAAAGGAAACACAGCTTAAGCACACTAAATGCACAAGCCCCCCCTCCCCAATCTGACTCTTATTAATAATGCAGACAGGACCTCTCAGAGGCCTCTCCCCCCCTCCTCCGCTTTACTCCACCTTTCCTCCTCTGACAGGGAGAGTGGTGAGTGCTGCCCAGCTTGACGTCCAGCATTCAGCAGCGCAACACTGCTCAGTGGACACTGAGTTCAATCTGTTTCAGAGCGGCAATTCAATTATCTCACCAGGGTCCTGCTCAGCCGCTCGTGAAGGGAAGGGGGGCAAAGGTGTGTTCAATTCGATGGAAGGAGAGAAGGTGGGATGGGCCGGTCGGGGGGGGGGGGGGGGGGGGGGGGGGGGGGGGGGGGGGGGGGGGCTAGGGCAAGGGGAGGGGGGGTACAAGACATATCATAAACACAAGACCACTTTAACATGGATGTAGATTTAAATGCCGCTTTTTCTTGTGCTATTAGGTTCAGCTTTACAATCTCTAGAAGGATGTCAGGACCTGATAAAGCTTATCACTGCGGTAAGCCGATGCAATGGGATTTGGCAACCCCCCGCCACCATCGCCCCAGCCCCCATGAAGATCCGGCCGAGAGAGAAAACAGAGAAAGTGCTGGGGCCAAAACAAACCTGCCAAAGCGGCACACCCCACTTTTTTGTATATTTGATGATATAATTTGGGGGAAATTACATAAAACACAATGAAACATCCAAAGCCCATCTAATTAAATGTAATATGTATATATAAATAAAATAACAGTTTCCTAATTTATTTTGTCAGTAAAGACAAAGTTAGAAAGTTTAACAGAAATTCCAGCTACGTTGGTATACAGTTGTATAATCATTCAGTATACTTGCTGACCTTTAAAATGATCAATGCACACATGAACATATCTTTTTAAATGTTTGTGTTTGAAAATGGAACAGTATATCAGTAAATTGCATCGTACGGCAACGGCACCAGTATATAAACGTCCATCTCCGTTGGCTTGTAAATATGGCACATACGCATTCATTTAAAGGTATATCTCATATACTCTGAGTTTGGCCTAAGGCTTCAACCTGAACCACTCTATCTCAAAACCCCATATCACTCCTAACACCCTTCATGCGTGTTCTTCAGTATAGTAGCTCTATCTTATCCCCTCATCTCCTGCCCCTATGACCCCTCAACCCTTACCTTTAAGCAATTCAATGCCTCTATTCAACCCCCTCTGGTGGCCAGCTCTATTACACGAGAGCAGGACAGGGAGTATGAGTATTGAGCAGAAAGACAGAGAGGAAAAAATAAAATAATCTGGTGACTTCATCAATTTTTCATGAATTTTCATTTAGACTTGGAGAGCCCTCTTGCACCAATCGATGGATCAAGCTGCTGTCACACGGTTAGCACCTGGGGGCTGCTGGAAGGCTCCCGGGAAAGCGGAGGACTGGATCAAAAAGTGGAAACCACCCCCCTATTCTCAAACACATAAAGGCTATTTCCCAAGGATCACAAACCAACTACCCTTTACTGCTTAGAAATACAGTTATGGGTCCCTTTTATTAGGTGGATGATTAAGGTTCTACTGTTTGGAATGCTTAAAAAGCATTAAAGCCAACACATTTGGTTGTTTTATGTGGTAAACACTGAAGGGAATACGATCTGACACCACATGTTGTGTCTAGTCAATCACTAACAGCTCTACAAGTTTAAGTTAATGATACTTGAAATCTGGAAATCACCTCCCCATAGTAAATCATGCCAAACAAGGGAGGCATTCATTTTTAAAAACAGCCTTTGCAGTCCATTTTATATATAAGGACCGTCGCCTTGGTTTCTCACTCTAATGCAAAACCTGGAGTCTGTTTAAGACCTATAAATAGTTAGCTATGCCTAAAAGCTGTTAGCATTACAAAAACATTATATGCAAAACATTCTAAATTTGCAAGTCCCACTTCCATCTCTGTCATTATCATCATGAAGCCCAGATTGACACGCAACATTGACACAGCTGTGCTACAATCAGGGCATCAAATATTTCCCTCTTGTTTAATCATGGGAAAAAAATTAGCTTATATTGTCTCAGCATTCCTGGAGGTGCAAATGCAAACAGAGAATAGCCCTTGAAGGTTAATAGTTCTCTGAGAATTTGCACAGTGGGTAGTTCCTCTCAAAAACAATTCTATAAATGCCTAGTCAGAAAATGTCTCTGATGATACCAAAGAACCACCAGTAGAAACAACATGAAGTCATAGGGATTTCCTGCTGCACTGTGATGGGTAGTCTGGTGTCCCTGAGAGGCGCTCCATAGGAAGCCTGGTCTGAGCCTGCTTGGGGAGAAGCTCTTCTTCAAAGGTAATTTGATCCACAGCTCAGGTTTTGCCTGTCAGTGTTCTCTGACACAGTCCAGGCGGCCTGTGTCAAATGTCCATTTTTACTTTGATCTGTGCCCGTCTTTCTTCCCACACCCACCTGCGAGAGACTATGTTTGCCATGACAGTAGCTCTATGCCCAAATCAAGGGTCTGTACATCAATAAAACTTCTGATGACGAGTATATTACACAAAATAAAAAAAATAAAAAAGAAATGACCAAATTTGTCACTTTCTCCAACTTGAATGTGAATCCAGTCTTTACATAACCCAGAAGCAACAATAATTACTTTTTTCAGACCATTAACTTATCAGATGAATAAAGATTTAATACAGGCCACAAGAATGATTTGGGAAATTGAGCTGACTCACATGCTACTTCCAAAGATGCGTTGCGGCTGACGGCTTCGCCCAGGTAGTTGCGGGCCACGCAGACATAGGCTCCCTCATCTGGTTTGCTCCGGCGTCCATGAACGATGCGTAGGAAGAAAAGTGAGCCGCTGGGCAGCAGCATACGGTGGGAACGCGGGTCGTCTTTGTCCGTTTCCACCCTCTCTCCATCCTTGTACCACTCCACTGTGGGAGTTGGCCGCCCCTCTGCTTTACAGTTGAGAGTGGCGGGCTCCCCTTTGGATACAATCAGGTCAGAGGGGTGCTCCACAATCCGGGGTGGGGAGTCCTCCTGGCGCAGACGGGATCCTGGTGAGGAGAAAGAATAAGTGCAATTTATCATCGAGCTAAAGGCCTCAAGTGAACCTCAGTCTGAACCTCGAGTCAACCAGCAGACACCTGGGAAAACTTTATGTATATCCTTGCATTCTATGTAATTGATGTACTGCTCTACTCTCAATTCTCATGAGGGATCCTCTCATAGGGGAATATGTGAATGGTTAAAGAAAAAAAAATGCTGCCCACTTTTTTTCCATTAGAAATGAACTGGAATACATTAGGCCACAATCCCACTGAAAATAAGATGGACTGTGTAGCAAAAAACAACAAATAACATTGCCCCTGCTTGGAGAGTCAAGGAAAATGAATCAGCTAACTAAATATTTTAGCCAGGACTAACCAATAGTTTGACTTGGGTTAGTGGTACAAAAACGCATATCAGACCCTTTAATCACCATTTGAAGGCCAGTCAAAAAGCAACCATCTGCTCTTCTCCACCCTATACGCAAGAGCTGGTGGGTAATTGGACCCATGGGTAACCAGTGAATGGAGGCATACAGACAGCTTACATCTGAACTATACACGCACAAATTATAGATTTCAGAGGGGTGCAAACAAGTAAAACTGTTGAGTCCACTGTTGCAGGGGTACACGTGTGATGTGAATATTTATGCTGGGGTCCACGCTCATGTCACATGCTAATCCCCTGTGGCTGAAAACCTTGACCCACTCCTCTTTTATTAGGGCTTGCACTGGGTGAGCTCTGGGAGTCTGGCAGCAAAGATAATGGTCCCCAAGTCTGAGTACCATGTGTGTCTGCGACCAGGTCTGAACTCTGGAGATAATATGCTGTAGGCCACACATATTTAGATCAAGAGAAGCCCCGGGAACCATGCAACTATCAAAGAGCTTGGTCCAGCACCAAACAACCCAAAGCAGAAAAGGGAATAAAGCCAATTTCAAATACTCTTATCCCCTGCGTTTTGAACACACTGAACACTCCATAAGCACACCATCTGATGAAGCTGCTAAATGTTTCAGAGTTAAATGTTGGGCTCTTTGTCTTAAAACTTGCAGGTGCTCACATGATTGAGCCGAGTTGATGGCTGTGCCCTTCCCTGGGGCAGTGTGGTGGGTAATGCCTGTGGATTCCTGCTATACAGAAGGACAGCGTAGCACGTAGCCGATTGTGCCTATGTAAGGGCGAATTTCAGTGTATAAGATGAGGGTACAGCAGTGAAGGTTCCAGCTCTTTTTTTTGGCTGGCAATGCACATGTTCCACTACCCAGAACAGTCAAAACTCCCAGGGGAAGTCGGGACTAGCAGCACCCCAGTCTTTTCTGCCAGGCAAAAAGCTTGCGTTAAAATCCACTTCTCAGCAGAATATACGGGTCAGAGAATATGTGTGCTGGTTGCCTGTGTGTGCACGTTCACCCACATACATAAAGTGCAGTAAATCTGTTTACCGGGTGTAAACGGGCACCAGCTCACGATTTGGCTTAAGGGTTCAAGCAACAGACAGTGGCATATTGACCCCTTAACAGGAGGTAGTCTGCTCTCCCTTCTTCCTAATTCGTGCTAATTCCCCCCATTTCCATGTCATTGATTAGTGATCAGACCCTGTGTACCGCTAAGTGAGGCCAGAGACAGACATTTGAAGTCGCAGGGGTGACGATATCCTGGACTGCACAAGTGCATGACAGACATGCTATGGTTGGTGGAACAAAAACCTACACTTTCACTCAAAAACACTACTGCCAGCAGCCAGCTTCTCTGTCAAAGCAGGGGTAGCAGGGCAAGTTTGTATTCTGGCAGCATGCGACTTCATAAATGAAGGAGTAATTAACACCATGACATTGATAAATGGAGGGCAAGATTAAGGACGGCCATGGTGAGCCCCATCTCCCTTGGATAGAGTGTCAAATGCACATTTAGTCTTATCTCATTGGAGCATCTGCTTCTCCTATAATCCACAGGCCCTGTGGTGTCTCCCCACTAAGACCAATGCACATGCACAAAACTTAACTGCATTGACTCCATTCGATTTATATCAGTCTAATTTCTTTAAATCCAATTTGTATTCCAATCTACTGCCTTCTAATCACTTAAACCTTGAGTCTCCATCTGCTCTCCCCTTTCCTGTGGAAATGAGCACAGCAGATGCCTGTACAATTGTCTTTTCACTGCCAGAAAAAGCTGAGGACGGTGGACCAGATATGACTGGTCAGTGTCCTTCCTGTGTAAAAGTAGTCAGGTGGAGATGTGGAAATGGTTAAACCATATCCATACATTGAAGAACAGAGGTCTAAAACAGATACATTAATCTCCATACTAGATAATTCCTGTGCACAAACCAAAATACCTGGTCGAGAGTGTTTTACAATGTCCTCACGTGGTTGTCCCTCCCAGAGTAATACCCCAACATGTCTGCTGTCCAGGACAATCAAATAGAAAACCTAATTTATATCCTCACTGTCGAGCCATCAAGCCAAACTCCTCACAGAAGTGAGAGTCAATTTTCAGCTTCCTATTGGGCCCCCTTTCTCACTCTCTTTACGGTAAATGGGCTTTCTGTTGCCCTTTTAATGCGATCATTGGTGCTGTGCAATCAAGTGCTCTTTGAGCTGAGGCGAGTGCACTTCACTGAGTCTCAGGGTACACGCTCCAATCAAAATGCTGTGGTTCCCCCTGTCTGCAATAACACCACCATTACTTTTTCACCACTACTTTGCAGTCATCGGCCCTTGTAGGAAAGCAGAAACTAGAGAACAAGCAAACAAGCGCGCAGGGAGAGAATTAAATCAGAGAGGAATTACTGAACCAGAAGGTGATTCTTGACTGTCTTTTCTTTCGGGCTACTTATGTCTGCTTCAATGAAATTGAATGTAATTTTGTAGTGTTGCTTCAAGAACCGCACAGTGTTTAAGCCTGCTTTGCTGCCATTTAGAATTGTCCGCCTGGATTCAAAATAACACTTATTGGTGATATAAGATATGTAAAATTCCAACATTTTCTAGAACACAACTTTGGAAAAATGTACGCCCATCAAAAGCCTACCCTCATCCTTCTCCACTGACCACACACAGTGATGGTCTTTTCTATTATCTTTTGTCACATATTTATTCATGTGTGCAACAGAAGGTCAGGCCTTTGATGATCTTTTTGTAATTATTTTCATTAGCTCCCTGGAGAAATTCGAGCCCACCAACCAAATCAATACCCACACCAGTCTCACCCAGGGCATAAAAGAAAGGGCTCCCCAAAGAGATATTAGTTATTCTGGCAACAGACATGTGGTCTGATCACAGGTAACCAATGGCAACCTCAAACCAAGGCATGAAGTTAGTCACCAAAGCTCCATAAAATATCAAATATATAGCCAAGATCCAAGCAAAGACACAGTAACACTGCTGAAATGGCAGAGGCAAAGTGCTAACACCCAGCAAGCTCAGTGAATATATAATTGTCCAAAAGAAAAAAGAAAAAAAAAGGAAAAAACCTCAAAGAGATTTCAGAAAGAATGAATTATGCAGTGGGTCCATGTTGTCCATTCTCAAATATATTCTCCCTTTGCCTCCCATTTCTGCTGGCTCTCCACCTCTTCCTCAACCTCCCACTCCATCTTCTCTCTCCCCCTCCCCCTCTCAATATCTCTCTGTCTCTTTTACTTGCACCCTGTCCTGTTACATCCAACCCTCCCCCGTGATGGTGACGGAGTCATATCCGTCATGTCATCAGAGGGGAAGTGTGAGGGAGCACTAGGGGAAACTGGGGGTGGCGATAAAATGATGTTATTGGCTGTTCGCGACTCTGTGCTGGGCTGCCATGACACTTGCAAGCAGCTCACTCGGCACCCCAGATTCATCTTCTTTCAGCCAGGCTGTCAGCGGCGTCACAGCACATGAACACCAGCGTATCCCAATACCAGTCACACAGCTCATCTCAGTGAGGTGTCACTAACGGCAACCTGCTGTATCCGCTGGAGGCCATCCCAGGCTGCTTCATACAGCCATCCACGGACCAAACAGTCAAGTCCTCGCATGGAAAGAGAAATGAGCAGTGTTCACAAGCGTAGAGGAGATTCTTCTGCTTCATCCTCAAATGCAAGAGCGAGGGCGTTGGAGCTAGCAAACAAGCAAGCTCCCTTGATGGGCTTTGTTCTACCTCGGTGCTCTGAATACACCCCCCCCTCACACACACACCACCACCACCACCACCACTCCCTAGCCCTTCTTCTCCAAGATCTATACTCTGAAAGCAAACACAGGGGTAATTCTAGGAGATATGCTCACCCTCGTAATGCAGCCATGCTTGCCTCCCAATACATATCAGATAGCATTCCACTCTGGGAGTATATTTCTGGTAGTGGTGTGGTGGGGACGTTTTGCCTTTTCTTGTATTTATTTGCCCTCTCTCCTCCGTGAAGTAGGAGTTCTTGTGTAGA
This sequence comes from Mullus surmuletus, assembly GCA_903171835.1. Classification (NCBI taxonomy): domain Eukaryota; kingdom Metazoa; phylum Chordata; class Actinopteri; order Syngnathiformes; family Mullidae; genus Mullus; species Mullus surmuletus. Next base: position 470,189 of record CAESWR010000037.1, on the reverse strand, counting down.
AATGTATATAGATAACTATGGGAAAGGGAATATCTGATTTTGCTGTGAAGGGCCGAGTTCTACTGCCTGCAGTGTCCTACTTGTTTCTTTTTCAGTCCCCTCCACACTCTTCATTCTGCTATCAGTCAGCGTGAACAGCAAGCTGGCGTTATCTTGTTTTCAGTAGCTGGTCTGTCAGAGAAAAGCTTAGATTGCTAATCTGAAACAAATGATTCAAGGTAGAAAATGATAAATGTATGGGAACAATTTCTATTTTCTTAGTATAGCAAGTGTGTTGATGAGGGTGCTGTTGCCCTCCATCTATAGACAGCACCATCTCTGAAGGTCTGTCAGGCCCACTGGTGGAACACTAAACTGTGTGATGCAGATTCAATGATTTCCGATGCCATGACCACTCAAGCATGACGTTCGCCTCACAACCCCGCCTTTTTTTGCCCTCTCACTTTTCTTGCGGATAATACAGAGACGCCAGACATTTGCTTGCCTGGCCACGCTTTGGCAGTGGTCTTGATATGAAATGAGGGCTTGTGAGAGAGAAATCAATGATTCAAATCCAAAAAACGCAGTATAGCAGTTAAGATTTAGATGGTGAAAATGTACGATTAATATTCTTTACACTTCAGTTCACCAGCTGTTGTAAGTAGAAAGCTATACCATAAGAGCAATGTTTCAGTCTCTGCAAATGTGATATGATAAAACCAACAGGTAAACCAACAGGGGTGTTTATGCTGATACTCTCAAGATACATGCTACTGTGTGTGTGGTGTTTGCATGTGAATGTAGACACAGCTGGGATCAAAAATCACATCACACATTTCCTACTTTCAAGCATGCGGTTACTCTAAACAGTTCCTACTGAGAGGAGCGCAATGAAATGAATGGCATCAATTGATTCTCCCTCAAGCATTGTAATCTCTTTACCTGCATTGCTGAGCTGCCCCAGAAGATTGAATGGGGAGAAATAAATATCTGCTTTATTGCTTTAGAAATAAAAGTGGGGTGGGGTGTGGGGGTGGAGGAGAAGTCCTCAGGTGTCTGTGATACACTGTGTTGAGTGAGACATGAGTGGATAATTGGAGGTGTGCCGTGGGTCCTGACCTGCAGTGAACACACCGCAGCGTCCCTGCATGTCAATGAGGGCAGTGGCCACACCTGCAGCCACTCCAGCCACCCGCTGCCCCACATGCGAAGATGAGGAAAAGCAGATGTAGCCACACACCACCATGCGAGTGATGGACTCAGGGAGCGGAGCGAGGTAATCGAAAAGCCCTTATAGCACACTGTTTTCTTACAGCTTTTTTTAAGGTGCAGCATAGTAAGTCAAGATGAGATTTATTAAATTTCTATTACTTGGGACACTTCATCTGATTTGGCTGCCTGGACAACAGGGTCAGGAGTGCAGCAGTGAGTGGATGAAAGACTTGTTCCATTTACTGAGGCCCATATATCCATGCTAACACAACAAAACAATAGGCTATGATGATTATTGATAGGCCTGACAAACACATATACCCACTCCATCTCATAACACTACCATCAGCTGGGCGTTACAGCATTCAAAATGAAAAATGCCTGTGAGCAGCTCCCCAGAAAAACCATCACGATCCTGCAAGTGAAACAGGAAAGTTCAAACGTTCAAGAATGTCATTAAAGCTTTCCTCGTAGTTGCCACAATGGGTGACAATTGGCTTGTGATGAGGCCTGAAGCCAGTCTGAACAGGTGCCAATACATACACTTAATCAGCTCACCCAAATTCATGGTGAGGTTTGTTTAAAAAGCGGTATGGTCCCATGTTTTTGCAATATTGCCCATACCACAGACTCAGAGAGAACTGAAAAAAAGGCCTTGATATTTTAATATCAATAATACACAGGTAATATGTAGGAAGATGTTGATACATTATACATATTACTAGTATGGTTCTTACATAATTTCTTGCATAAACAGCTAAATCCAGCTGTCTGATAAAACTGTCATTTTTTACCAGCGTAACTGTGATCAAATATAATTCAGAGCATATTACAGTATATATTAGCACAAAAGCCAATGCATACATATGGATATTGCCAAGCAGCATCATCTGATAACCAAATGAGAGCTAATGAATATAGCTGAGAAACACCAAGAATAATGATAGTGCATTATTCATTGTAGGGAAACCCACTGAAAATAATCATATTACATAGTAATTTCAATTTATAAAAGCCTCAGCAATATCATCATATCAACATTCAGATGTTAGGCCAGTAAGCCAGCTGTGGAAGATGGAAGGCCATCAAAGGGCATGAATTCCAGTCTGTTCACACAAAAATCCAGAGTGGTCGATTTCATTGTTTTCAAACTGAAACACTATTTCAGTTAGTAACAGTATAGTTCTCTATATCCACTGGGTTAGGTCACCTGCTTAGATGCAAGGGGGAAAAGGGTACCAAGCTGTCACAGCTGGGTGATCCATAGACCGGCTGAGGATGGATACGGTAGAATGAGACATTTATTCACTGGCTCCTCTCTGAGTGGCATTACATCTGCGCTGGACTACTGCTGTGTGTGACAGATGTGTGCTCAAGTGTCCAGCTCTGGCTGTCCATCTTCACACATCTCACAGGGAGACACAGCTCATGCATTTTTATCAGCAGGTCTGACCTCATCGTCGAGACACTCGGCTCAAGGTACAACTGTCACACAAACTCTTGACAATGTGGAACAATAAGTATTTGACCTAGGAAGTGAGGGAATGATTTAACCTCTATTGAATAGAAATATGCCAAACATAGACAAGCTGATTTAATGTCAAACGCCTTCTGCATCCAGCTAATGCTCATTTTATAGTATTTATGCGCCTCATTATTTGTTCCTTTTACATAATAAATGCTTTGTGCAGCCTCAGTCATGTCTGCATGGTTGTCAGTGTGCATTTACGTGCCTCCGTCTCTATCTCTAGTATGTGTGTGTTTGCATCTATGCACATGTATAGCTATAGAGCTGCATGTACTTCTTTGAACCATTCAACCATGACATCCATCCCTACTATCTCAGGGTTGCCGCGAGACAGCCAACCGTCGGGCAGAGTCAGGCCGGTGGTATACAAAGTAATTAGACGCTTCCTCAAACACGATGTTTCACTGGAGCATGCTACGTCGAAAACATTGATAAGGTGAACATGCTGTCTCTTCCAGCAATTTTAAGGCATTATAGGCTTGTGTTCTGCATTTCATTCCGATTCACTGCCTGCATCCTGGTCTTAAAATCATCTAGTTTCATTGCAATTTCAATGGCCATGTACTATTTTTTTTTGCAAACACTGTATGAGCATTTGCAATTGATCAATAAGGGTTCATTCACACCATCTAATCATCAGGGATTATACATAATCCTAATGAGATTGTTCAGAATCTCTTGGTCTAACCAAAGATCTTAATCAGCTGTTTGAGAAACATAACTGCAGCGTGAGGATTATAGCTGTGTCTTGGGGCCCGGAGGGGTATAAGCACAGGTGTGTATTCTGTAAGTGCAGGTGTTGGAGACAGGTGAAAGCCCTGACCGTTCACTTTAGTCAGCACGCTCAATTCATCATATCACTCCTCCCCTCATCCCCAGCTCCACACACACACTCTCGCACTGTGCTACCATCACAGGTGTACAACGGTGTTTGAATTCCACCCTCATGGATGCGGTACAGACAGTTGTACATAGATAGAATCTGTGTACGTGAGGGCCAGAGAGCAGGAGGAGAAGCTGGGTAATTTGGAAATATAACTAACATGATGGCCACCGCCTTGTTTTGCATTAATTCCACAGAGAGAGAGGTTACACAGTCCACAATGGAAGTGCAGAGCTAAGCATCAGAACAAGAATTTATAAATCCTACTTATAAATATGATCACCTCTCCAGTCCCGCTCCTTAGCTTGTTGAATGTGACAGCAAACATTCACAAGTGAAATAAGCCCTTGCCAATGTCAATTTGCAGCTGTGGTACCTAATTAGTTGCAGAGTTGCAGCACATTTAACTCTATGTAAATCCACCTGCAAATGTCTTCACCCGAGTTTGATGCTGATGCAGTTATTACGTATCAAAGTCTGCCCATGACTTATAGCTGCATCAAATTTCTGATTATTCAGTCTCAATTCAATGCAATCTAGTGATCTGCCCTTTCTTAGTCTGGACAAAAAAAAAAAAAACTTTATGTGATTTTTTTAAACCTCCATCTCTTGTCGTAATCTTTGGTTTTCTTTGCCTCTGTGTTTCTCTAGCCAAAAGCATCAAGGCATTAGGCTTTTCCTGCTCTGTAAATGTCAGGGGTATGCTTGACTGAGGCTTAATAAAGCAGAGGTAAAACAGGGGAAAAGTGGTACACACTCCACCCACACACACATTTAGCTGGTCTTACAGCAAAATCAGCCATGTGCATTGCATGAGACTGACACACAGCACACACACACCCCGCTCTATTTTGTACCATGCAAGTATAAAGGTATTAACCAGCACGAGTCTTGCGATGGCTACTGAAACATGAGCCCAGGAGTTGGCCAGACTTGGCTATTAAAAGATCATCAGAGTTGACACGCCCGCATTGCCAGTCAAGTAACACTTGGCACTCACACACACGAGGACCTGTGTTGTGATTATCATCATGTACAGTAAGTGCTCCCCTCTTCCTACATCTTTGTTCAGCTTTTCTCCTCCTCCTCCAATCCCTCTCATCATCGCCACCTTCAAGTCTCACTGTCTTTACTCAGCACTCATGCTTGATGTTAATCAGAGAATAAACAGCACTGCTCTTTGATACAGAGGAAAGTGACTTCCTTGTCCTTGATGAGAGCACAGTAGACAGTAGAGATGAGCTTCCTGTGGATCTCAGATGAAGGTTCATCATTATAGCAGCCCCATTCCAGCAAATGAACCGCAATTACAATAACACTGCCTAAACGCTGCCAACCCAAGCAGAACAATCACATTTGGGGCGAGACATGGCAATGGCTCTTACACAATGACCTCAGCCTGCCTCATCATTCACTTAGACTATTTTAATCTGAGCTTACTTTCCATTATAGGGCAGTACTTTAAACCGCTCTCATTCAATCATGACCATCAACTGAGCTGTTGGTATCCAGGGTGCTTTCGTAGTAAAGCCTCATCCTGGCCGTTTCCCTATAAAAGATTGCGCTGTTAAACAACTCGTCTCTCAATTATTATATTTGATTACGCTCACTCCCTTTCCCTTCCTCCTCTTCCCCGCAAAGTCGCACAACCGCGCTCTGGGTTGGGGTTTCTCTTGACTCAGCATTAGTGAAACCACAACCCTGCTGGCATATAGAGACGCCGCATATTACGATAGGCCACCAAAGGTCTTGGTCTGCATAGCTTGTTAGACAGATTTAAGATTGATTTGGAACATATTTCAGCACCTCTCAGTGTTTCACTCGGGATGGATGTGATGTCACCAGCTCCTACATCAGGCATAAACATGTAGGAGGTCTCAAAATAGCATAGGGTCAGGAGTGCATGTCCACAATTCAAAGCATGTTCTCATCCAGATTCGTAAAGATAACCTGACAGCTGAGGACCAACGTTTTCCTAGAAATACCCTTATCCTTATATCTTAAATTATCCACAAAGTTTTGTAACTCTCTTTTCAGGTGCACAATACTATTTTGGGCTTCAAATAACATTCTCCTCTCTTCCAAACATGGAAACACTCAACACTTACACATTCCCTTCCCCTATTCTGTCTCCATCTCACCTTTTCTCCCCTCTCCTACACACTGGCAGTATTAATCACAGCACACTAAACAGTGACTGACGCCATTCACTAGGCTTGGCATTGTTGGCTATGCTGCTTAGAGAATACAACTCCAGACCTTTTTGTCTGCCTAAGTGGACTCTTAGAGGAAGCTCCTCCCTCTCCAAGGACCCTCAGATTACCTCTGAAAAGGGCTGGGTGATGGGTGAGTTTTGCAGAGATGGAGAGGGGGTGGGAGGAGGGCGAGAAGCAAATGATTGGGAAGATCCACTGCTCCCGGGGAGATGTGCAACCTCTCCCTCTGGGCAACGAGCAATGCCATCGGCCACTGCTTAGCAACCAGTGGGTTTGGCTGAACACAGGGTGAAAGACACCAAAAGAAAGGAAAAAAAGGTAAAAGAAAGAAAGTAAAAAATATATTCAAATCCCAACAGAAAGGAGACTTGATTTGCTGCCTACAGAAGGCATGAGCAGTGATCTAAAAAGCCTCAGAACCTTGCAGCTGTGGAGAACAAAAGCAGGAGTTGACAGGTGAAAGAAAAGAGAAACAGGGATTTACAGTCTCTTGTATTTACTGGCAACAAAAACGCAGCTTTACATACAGCCAAGTTGTACAAACAACATAAAGCAAACACATATGTGAATAATCGCTCACAATAAAGTGCTGATTTAAGGCCACGGGATGCGAGCGGCGCAGAGTGTTATTTCCTCATTCTATGATTGCGGGCCTCTCTTTGTCTGCATATGCTCGCAACAAGGTGTGCCTCATTTGAAAGTAAACTGAAACGTATTAAACGGAAAGAAATCCATTTTTAGACCTCAGTACGGAAGTTGTGCTTTCAGAACCACAATTTCTTCCACCTATTTCAGTGATTGATGCGAGTCATATTAATCCTGCAATTGAGGCTGTTTTAATTCCATCATTAAGGCAGTTTCCGTGTGGGGCAGCAAATCCACGAAAGCCTTGTAATTTTTTTTTTCTTCTTCTTTTTTTTTTTTGTGGAAAGGCGCTGACTAGGCACTCAGTGACAGATTGGACAGGGAGAGCCAAGGCTACAAGCTACAGAAATTAAACAGTATCAATCTCATTTGCAATCAGCAAGATCATCATTATTTCAGATTAATCAAACAAATGGGAATAATAAACAGAGGCAATGTACTATCTTGGGCTGAAGCCAGTTCACACCACAATGCACAGCTCTATAATACTGAGGATAAACCGCCACTGCAGTGCTATCTCCTCCAGTGCAGACACCAGGTGTTCACAAAACAATTTGCCAATCACCTCCAAGCCACTGAACCTCCCATCCACAGGTCTGGGCCACTTTCTGTTGTGTTAGAGCACTTTTTTCATACACTTGGGATTAAGCAAATGACTGAAAATGTGCCTCGAACAAGCTCGCAGGTTGAGGAAGATAAAATCTCGAAGAAAGCCTGGCAATTATTGATATCCAGAGATTTAGATGTACAATAGATTTTGTCGTGGGGATGCAGAGGTGAATTAAGTCCCTCAACATTTCCTGCCTAATCCCTTTGGATACAATAATCATTTTTATATTAAAAAACATGTTATATCACGTTGAAGAGGAAGATGATGCAATTAATACCTCGCCCAAATCACTGAATTGGAAGGGGGGGGGGGGAACTTTAGCACATGTATTATTTTGACTTTATGATTATTTTAGGAATAGGCAATGGATGAAGTAAAGCGAGTTCATTAATTCAAATAAGCTTTCCACAATATTGCTCTGAGCACAATGATGTAATGTAACGAAAAATAATGCATTTTCCTTTAAAACCAGGTGAAAATGAAAATGAATGAAAGTGAACAGAACTGTTCGTGAGTGCGCAAAAGTGTTTGGAATGAGTGGATGAGCGGAGGCAGCGCCAGGCGAGGTGTGCGCAGAACCAAAGTGCTCTGCTTTCAAAACCAATCTGGGGGGACAGAAAGTTTGCAACTCAAAAAAAAAAGACACAGCGAGCAACTCACCATCAACTTGAAAATACAGTAATCCACCAACAAGGATGAACGCTAGCGGACCCATACTAGCATATTAAAGATCCACGGCTGGCGCGCAAATCCTCCAAAATGAGTCCAGAAATGACGGGCAGGTCTATTCCGCGTTTCTGGGGAGTCTGCTCCGGTTCCTAGTTACTGACAAAAGCCAGTTTCAATGTCCAGAAACTGAGAGGATCCATTTAACTGTGGCTCACCCGGAGCTGCTCGGGGTGCTCATATCCAGCAAAGCTTGAAACCAAACTCTTGGTCTTTCAGTAATGTTATCCTCGCTTGCCCCGCGAGTTCATCCGTAAATCTCTGCAGTTTCTCCAAAAAAACGACCTTCGGTACAAGCCGCGGAGCTGGCAAATGTAAAGCCCAAAGTGGAGAACAAGCTCTGCACTTCTCCTCCTCCTCCTCCTTCTCCGCAGCTCCTCGGTTCCTCCACACGCGTCTCTGGCACCTCTCAGATCTTCCGCGGTGTCGGACGCATGGCTCCGCCGCCCCTGTGGACTGGAAGTCGGCCGTCGGCTCTCACGCGTTCCCAAAAAGTTGTTTTGTTACAAGAGGGAACCCGCTTCCCAAAAAGACCCCATGTGCTTAGGCTTGGAATAAGACGGCGTGCGGTCATATTAAGAAGTCACTTCAACATCCTCCTCTCCCCTCCTCTCGCCTCCTGGTTTGAACAGCGCTGCCGCTAGGAGCGCACGCTCTCTGCGCACCCGGCACAGCCCGCAGCCCACCACACTGAGGCTTGACACACTTTTACGCGCAACACGGAGCGCCACGGGAGAGCAGCGGGGAGAAGGCAAGGGAAGGGATGGGAAGAGAGGGGAGCTGCAGGCTGAGAGGGGAAGGGAAGTCGAGGAGGGACCCGAGCTGATGTGTTGTGAGCTGGGACGCAACGGAGATTTGCGCACGTCTGCATCCACTCCGGTAACAAGCGTGATTCTTCAACTTTGATTGATAAAACTCATTAACGCCCTTATAAATATTCAGGATTCTCACTCCGGTATAACCTAAGAACCACACTCAACAAATGTTATTCATTCAATTAGAATATTCACAGTTTCCCCACATGTTACCAGGAAATGAGTGGGTGTAACAATTTCACTGGTAAAGGGTCACAGGTAGCACCGTGCAACACTCAGCCAACAGGTAGCACATAGTAGAACAAAGGCTCTGTATAAGGGGGGGGGGGGGGGGTAAGAATAATTTCCAAACACAGAGGCAGCAAAATGTAAACCTGAATATGGCAGCTTATTGTGTTTCCTAATGCTGGCACATAAAATAAACAGATAAAAATTATGCTGAAGGGAATGTGGATGCTCAAGTATTGAGATATTGATGCTGAACTGTAAATATGATCTCTGTCAGAAATCAATGACTGATTGACCAAAGCCCCCTCCCCTCCCCCCCCCGAAAGGAGAAGGGGAGAGGCAGCTTCCCTGCATACCAAGTGAGCATGCATCAATGTCTTGAGGCCATAAAAGTGCACAAAACCACGCAGAATTTCAGCAAAAGACCACAAAATCCAAATTCTGAATTACACAAATGTAGGTGATAAAGCTGGGCAGGGCAACCTATGCTGAGAATCAGTGAGAGCAAAAGAGGAGTGGGTGTGTATGTGGTCTGCCTGACTGCTCAGCAGCCTCCTTCAGACTGTCTTCTCTCGGGTATTATAGAGTGAGCTGTGAGCTCCCCCTACTGGCATCAGTTCTCGCATTAGACATGTCATCAGGCATATTCTTTCAGCGCCGTAAATTGGCATAAAACGGGGAGACAGGCCCAACAGCTATGTTTTCCGAGGCAACATAAGTGATAAAAGAGCATGGCACCCTCCCTCCATGCATTTTTCAGCAGCATAACTAAGCAGGGTGGAAAAACAACCCCTCATAAAAAATCCTCAACATGCAGTAATGCAAAATTAAATCACTGCTGTGAGTTGTAACACCACCTCATATATACAGCATCACTACCAGGTGTTCTATCCTAACCATTGTGACAAATCTGATTTCCAAATACAATAGTAAAAGGATAATTTTGTGTATCTATCTAAATACTCCACAGAATGAAAATGTGTAATGGATAAAAACGAATACAACCAGACAGATCAAGTTCTCAGTTGCTCTACCTGAACTGAGGCAACACGTGCAGGAAAACAACCTAAAAGGCTTATATTTCTCATTTTATGATTTACATCAAGGTCTGCCGTGGAACAAAGGCCTGAAACTCAGAGTGTTTGCCCTTAAGGTGTCTGTGAAAACCATACTCCTCCAATAAAAATACGGGGACTAACACCATGACAGGATGGCTTTG
>CAESWR010000037.1:444268-459994 GCA_903171835.1 Mullus surmuletus | reverse complement strand
GAGCGGCAACGTGTTTCCAGGTTTGGTAGCCTTCTCCCGTAGCAGGCTGTTCTGTCTGCCGGCCAGACACAGTGATTTGTCTTCATATTTTAATATGTTTGTGTGCTGCATGCAAATGCTGTCTTTTCACTGCCTCCACACCGTCCTAGTTTTCCACCAGATGCGTGAAACCACATACACACACGTGCCGGAGCCAAACAGAAATTTATTGTGTCATCAGTGTTGCTGAAGGTTCGAGGCAAATAAAAGAGAAAAAAAGGATTGGCGAGAGGTCATTTGCTAAGAAGAAAAGCCCTCTTCAAACATAAACAATGGAGTGTATGGCTTCATTGATGGAAAAGTAAGTAGAGTGTAATTCTCCCCCAAGCCAAGCCTTTTATTCCACCCTTTCAATCACTGTATCTGTGGCAGAGGCTTGGGCATTCCCCAGGTTTCTAAATATCAGCAGAAACTGGATTTATTTTAATTAAAGTAGGCTGTGTCTTCTCAGGACAAAGGGTGTTAACATAAAAACGAGATGGCGTGGCTAAACAATGGCCCGATAAGTCCCGGATATTCAAATATGAACCAATGCTTCATAGTACGGTGGGCTCAACATCATTGAGCTTTTATTGGGGTGACATTCACAATATTACTGGCAAACAGGGTGTCTGGGGGTTGATTAGTTATTTTATTTGAAAACTGAAAATGCATATGAGATGCCATTGCGAACAAAACTAGAAAACAATGTCAACACTAGAGAATAAACCAGAGATTAAAAAAAAACCAAACAGGAAAACAGTCTTGTGAGCAATCATATTTTTCAACCCTACAAAGAATAATTGGGTTTACCAAAACATGCTGAAATGGATCATTTGTTTTAACCCTAAACTAATCATGCTACAATTACTGTCATGTTTTTTTGAACAATTATGTGTTTTTAATAAAATCACATATCATAATCAAATGGTTTCCTATTAGTGGCCTTGTACCATCTGCTCTTTGATGGAACCTGGGTGGACCTATTCATTACTAAGGTGGTTTGTCTTGACCCGTATCCATCTTTTTCTCAAGTGACGTGACTTGGGTCGGTCAAGTTGATTCACAAAGTCAAGTAGGATTTGAGGGAGAGGCGACACAAATTTATTTTTGCGGGACAATTCCTACACAAGGCAATTCATTGTGCTTTACAAAGGCCTACAAATACAATTATCAGCTACTAAAAGATAGGAAGGATGGATTTGATCAATTCCAAATCTCAAGTGCTGCATGTCCTTATTTGCTCCAACCATTGTTTTTTGTTTGTTCCCTTTTTTATTCAAATGTTAATGATATGAAATATTGTCATGCAATTGTGTGATGCAATGTGAATACAATGTTCTCCAGGGTTGGTGTATTTTTGGCACATAATAGCACAGCTGACGATCAATAGGGGGTCCCCAAGCGGAGGACGTGATATCTATGAGACAATCAGGAATGCACAACAGCCACACACAGTCAGGAGGTGGGGGGGCGGGTGGTTTTGCCACGTGCACATTCCAGCAGAGACATTTGCTGCATTTTAATTGTGCGCAACCAAGGTGCAATCCCAATGTAAACTATGAATCAAATGCAGACAGTGATAGAATGTGTAGTTGCGGCGGACTTGCTTCTCCTGTGTGTCGAGGGGAGAAAGAGGAAAGTGTTTTTAATTGTGTGCCGGGTCAGAGGTTCAGGTAGCAACATCACTCATGATCAGATCGGAGTGGTATTTGGGGAGCTCTTAGCTGGATATCTTTCATAGCTGAGTATCCCCTTACTGGGTTTGGGTCTCTGTGTGGGGATGATTAGGAGCTGGAGGTGGAGGAAGATGGTGGGGTGGGTGGGGGGTATGATGTGTGGAGGGGTGATTAATGTAGATGTCAGTAGTGGCCCTCCCTCTTCTACTCCCTCCCCAGCATCCGTAATGACACCTGGGGAAGGCAGAATGGGCCTACCTGAAGCCCAGGCTCCCTCAGCAGGGCATGATTCTTCCCCATGATCCTCCTCTGTCAGCAGTCCTGTCACCCGGCTCGGATCAGGCCCTTATTAATGGGCCTCTATGTCAAACATAGATATTAAGCTGTGCTCTGCTCCGCACTATCCTCGGCAATAACACCCACATCGGCACACACACTGACACGATCATTTCTATACAATGCCGTGACAGACACAAATACACACACGGTGCAGAGATGGTATAACTCAAAAGCCCATCCCCACATGAGTATTAAGACTCTCTGAAATATTACTTTCTTATTTAGCAAGTTTTGAAGATTCAGTTCCAGAATGACAAAGAGTCCATAGATCTACTAGATGTCTCTGTTTCCTTCCTCCCCCTTTGAGTCTTCAATACACAAAACCCAAGATCACATTATGCTAAAAAAGTGACAAACCTCTCTCTGTGATGCATCACCCAACAATGCAAATCACTATTGGGGGGGAAGCAAAAAGGATCCATACAGTTAGGAAAGAGTGCATGCAAGTAAGTCCTCTGTATAATCTCTCCCAAGAAATATGGCAGGTTGCAACCCACAGTTGGCCAAACCTCGGAGACCAGGGCTGCTTTTGCTATTTCGGCTTTTTTGCCTTTGAATTCGATACATCGGACAGGGAAGCATTTATAAGAACCGGAGTTTTTGCAGACATAAAACAGCAGATCTGGGGTTATTCCGGGCAATAAAACATTTAATGGAAGCCAGTGCGACACATGTTGAATTCTGTGCTCAGTGATACTCCCTCAGAGAAAGTATGTGGTACGTGACACCTGAGCTCTGTGTGGAGAGAAGCTTCTATCAGCAGGACTGTATGTAATGCATCGCTCTGTCTCCCTCTGTGTTCAGTGAAAAGCACAGGAAGTGAGATAGGGGCGCCCTATCGAATGTTGCAAAACTGGGGATTATTGTCGAAAAATCCCTGACCTTCACACTCAGTTTGGCTGAGTCATTTCCTGTTTGTCTGTCACTCTCTTGTGGTTTTCTGTGGAAGACACTACCTTACACAGTATGTGATTGCAGTGAATGTGCAGAAAATACCTCAGAAGAAAGTACTACTGGGGATCAAATGAGGAGTTTTTGCTCAACATGAATTAACCACAAACCAAAGTGGCTGCTAAGTTGGCGGAAACGCTCTTGAATTAATTTCTCAAAGTCTACAGCTATGAAAGTGGCACCGTGACAGAGTGCCTACGCTGCCAGTATTCTTCACCACAAGTGTGCATTTACTTGTGGAAAAACTTCAGACACTTCCAGACCCCCTGTCACCTCAAGTTCTTGATGACAAAATCTGACTGAGTGTTTGCCAATTTCTGGAATTTTGTTCAGCCGACAGGACCAACATTCGCATGAACTGAGCTAAGTGATTGCTCAGGTGTGCTGAGCTATCAGAGCTAGTTTTAAACAACCATCCATTTCACTAATAATCTTAATATGCACAGTTCTCCAATAGTGTCTAGTTCTATGATTTCCGGCCAGAACAGACCATACAAAGTATCATTCTCAGGCACAGCAATGGGAGGAAGCTTCAAGCTGGTGTGATTGCAATGCAAACATGCAATATGTTGATACTGAGCAGTGTGTTTAACCTGTTTACGATCTTAGCTTACACATTAGCATGCAAACCGTTTGCCTCTACCCAACAAAGCACAAATGTGGCATTTCTGCAAACAGAGGTGCCATAACTTCCAGACCAAGATTTTCTCAACTTTGAGGATGAGCGAAGAACTTCCTTTTTGTTTTTTTTCAAAAAAAATGCGAGTTCTGAAGCCACTAGCTCACCTAAGCAGTGGCAAGGAAGACCAACAACAAAATTAAAAAAAAGTTAAGTTAAAGAAAACTCAGCCTCCTAACATTTTCTCCTGTTCTATGTGAAAACCTAGTTCCCCTCCAAGCTTATCATCGATCCAAGTCTTCCCTTCTTAAACCACATCATTGTCATTTATGGAATTTCCCTGTTTAGGTGAAAAACAGCCCGCTGACAGGGGCCCGAGAGCTGCAGCTAATTAGCTGGCCTACTTTTCCCCAAACACAACCGCCTGATCCGCCTCTGTGGAAACTCATCACAACTGTCATCCTCCACCTAGAGCATACATTGATAACAGGGTGCTAGTCATTGCCATGACAGGACGGGGTAAACAGTTTGGTTCTGTGAGAGATGGCCAGCAGCCGCTAATGAGTGAGAAGTGAATGCTTGAGCTGTGGCAAGTCAGAGAGGAGGGGATGAGAGGAAGGGAGGACGAGGCCTCTATCTCTCAAACCTTCTTATCAGTTGGAATATTGTCCTCGTCTCCGCAGTCATTCTCCTCAGACCAACAGTCTTAGACATCATTAGCAAGGCTCTCGTTCCTCTGGTTAATGAATCTCAAAAATGAGCCAGAAAAGCTGACCAAACAATAAAGACAAGGTTCATGTTTGCCAACATGGGGTCAGCCTTGTATACAAGAGAACAGCAGTTGTTTAAAGTTGTTTTTAATGACCCCTGCAAGAATCTTATGAAAACCATCAACATTAATTCCTAATAATTTCCTTCTGCATTATTAAATGCATAGACTTTACAAGGTGGAGAATTTCCAAGAGTTGTTAGGTGAAATATACTTTCGAGGACAGGAAGCATAATTCACTTACAGGACTGAGATGTGATCACAAATACAACAATTATCCTGGTTTTTTCCCCCCCAACATGTCTTAAACGACATGTTAAAAGCATACACTATATATTTCCCATCCCCATGTTTCAGTCAGCATATTAAAGATGGTTTATTTCACTGGAAACAGAATGAGCGAGAGATAATCTTGGAAATATTGATGTTGTATGATTGGTAGCACTTTGCCTCATGCCAGCATTATCACACTTACATTAGTACATATGTGCAAGCAATCAGTCGTGCATATTTACTGTCATATCTATAATTGGCTGTCTTGCCGCTGTATGCAAACATGGGTTACAATATAAAAAATGATTTCCTCCTATAAATCAATTAAATTAGGACCAGCCATTCTGTCAACATGTGATATTTCCTACTATGTGTGTCTGTTTTTAAGTCGTGCCAAAAGACAAATTTCTGTTTTACCTGGAACAGACAATAAAGTTATCCATCTATCTATCTATCTATCTATCTATCTATTTATCTGTCTATCTATCTATCTATCTATCTATCCATCAGTTGCTTTATGTATTTATTGTTTTGTTTTTTGGAAGAAAGAATATGATAAGTTGAGTCTGACTATGCTTGCTTTCCTACGGTAGCATGTGAGCAATGTCCAATATTCAAGGATTGCAATGTCATCATTAGACGCAAAGGGATGTATTTATTGCCTTGAAAATAAGGTGAGACAAGCACAGCGGAAATGGCAGTATAATGTCAGAGGCACACTCTAAAATGTTTTTACTTGTGCATTTAGAAATCTTGTAAAGACGGTAGTCACTGTTTTGAATCACTTTATATTGTGCAGGCACTCCTGTTGTCTACCAGCACGTGATAGATAATCAAATGGAAAATTCTCTGATTGTATCAAGTGAGCCCAACCACACTTTTCTGTAAGAAAAAGGGAAAAAATGCATTGAGGACAACTGGGATGTGATTGGCTGCAATTTTACACTGTTTGATGTATTCAGTATTGGGGGGAAAATGCAATGTTTCACATCTGACCTCTGATTAAACTCAGCAACCTTAACACCAAACTTTGTACTTATCTTCAAATGTGTCTTTGTGCATACATTAATGGATGCTGAATGCATGCCCTGCTTAATGCATCATAACACTTAACTCGGTGAACAAGATTGCAGCTTTAACAATTAACATTGTTATGGACCTATTCCAACAACAGAATCTAATTTTCAGGAAAAATGCCTGTGTATAAAGTGTTCTCCTTCGAAACTCAGCTTTAATGCGCGGAAAGGCCGTTTCTGAAAAAAAGAAAAAGAAAAAAAATGAACAACGGAGACACTGCCCAGATCAGATTGAAAATATAAATCTATTATATTCTCAACTATACCCTCAAATTTGGAGCATAGCCCAGAATCAAATCAACTCATCTCACCGCATCTCCTGTCTCTACTTGAACCCTTTCAATCTTCTTTTCCACCTGTCATGCCATATACTGGCTGTAGCCGTGACAAGAGAAACTATGTTGCTCAACAGTCATCTAAGTTGTCTGTGACCCTCACCTTCAGTCAGCTGCTATTTGCACTGCTCGGGGAGGAAGCATTAATCTCAATACTCAGATTTGGTAACCTTGTCACTGGGCAAGTGTGGTGGACATCTGTTGCCAGAAACTGGAATTGGTTGCACGCTATTGTGTGCCATGTTGCTGCCAAGAGTGCCGAAAAGCAATCAGACACCAGCCGGACTGTGAACAGACAACATCAGTATAGGAGGAAAATTACTTAAAAAAAACTTGTATATACAGTAGAGGAAAGCACGTCTGGGCTACATAAAACACCAAAACATTAACAGTCTAGTCTAGGTTTTCATTTATTGATACATTTGAGACTGAAAGGCAACCCAGACTCCAAAGTTGGGGGGGTATTCCACTTAAAACAGACAACAGACGCGCCTGTTTGCTGAGTGCTATCAACAAAATCAATTGCAGACCACATCAGAGTTTCCACTTTAAATGCCCCCCCCCCCAAAAATTGAAAGTGATTTAGAGCCCTAGGTCAGAGTTAACCTCAAATGGCGCATTAGAGTACCCCTTCCCAACACTACACTAGGGACATGGGGGGCGGCGGATTACAGATATCCAGACACTAGAGGCCCCCGGGCACCCCAACTGCCATGTATGCTTCAAAGTCACCAATCTGGACCCAGTGGACTGTCTGACAGAGGACGATGGACACGACCATGCTGGCCAGTAATTATTTTTCAGCATGAATTCACACACTAACAGAAAGCAGCACACACACGCACACGCACAGATGAAATGGCAATAAGGAGTAGGGTGATGACGGTGATGGAAAAAGCTCCTTTATGAAACACATGGACTGTTCTGTACTCTGAGGCAACACGCTGCGGGACAGATTGACTTTCTTTACAACTGATGCCCAGGTCGGATCATGACAAGCCGCTGCAGCACAGTTGCATCATCCAGGCTTTACCCCCTCCCTGCGAACCACTGCTCTGGTAATAAAACAATGGAGGCATGCACGTAAGTGGATTCCACAGGCTGTAAGTGGATTCACAGTGAGCAAGTGTCCACATCTCCTCCTAACCTGTGACCTCTTCCTGTGTTTGCTAACTGTCCCTCACAAATAATTTTGAACCCCCCCAAGCTGAATGAATTACACAGACAGTATGGATCGTCACAGTCTCTTCAGTGCCTAATGAAACTGGGTTTGTCCATCTGACATTTCCATCCCCCAGGGCCAGCCCTTGCGTGGACACAGCCTCGTACCCTGGCCTTGCCACTTCACACTCTAATTGCTGCCTCATAAGCAAGCGCCACAGCAACAAATCCAGTTAACGACAGTGGCATATTGATCGCTGGCAGGCATGCAAGCAGGCAGGCAGCACCTTTCTCCCTAGGTATGGGAGGAGGGGCACAATGGCTTTTACAACCTGAGGGATGGCCTGCACCCAATAAAGAGCAGGTCCCTGTGACAAAATAAAAACCAAAAGAGGGTCAGAGTGATACAATTACAGCTCCGCAGCTCTGACCCTAACTGTAGGTGAACAATAGACTGCAGGTTGATGGTGGAAGGGAGGTGGGGGTGCAGAGAAAAGGGAGGCCCTCATTACAGAGCTAGGCCGGGAGACCTGTTCAATTTGCTCCATTAATGAGCGCTGAAGAAGCACTTTCACTCTGTCCCAGCAGAGCCATTACAGGCCCAGTCTGCACTGAAGAAGTCAGACTTTGTAACGTGCCACAAATACTGTCAGCAGCACTGGGACATTAAGCCAAACAGACCTGAAAGCTATGAATACACAAAGGGTGTTCAAATAGCAGCATAAATCTGTAATGTCGTCAATAGAAAAAAAGGCTGCATTGGTATTTAAAGAGCTTTTATAGTCACATGGCAGGTTAATCATGATTTGTCTTCATTCATGGTGTTGTATTTGTATATTAAAGATTGTAAAGACCTCTAAAGGTGAGACACAATGTGTGGTTATTGTTATTACACACATCCAGATATTACATATATGGATGCAGGAAAGAATAATAACACATATTAGTCAAACTGCTCATTTACATACTGAAATAGCACAAAGGAAAGGCAAAACAGCATTTTCCTCTAATTTATTTGTGCTGCCAAGCACAGTAAAAAGTGATAGAATGAGGCCAAAAATGAGAGGTTTAGCGGGACTGTATTTCTGTGTAAATCCAACACCCATCAAAGATGCTATTTTTCACAGATACTGTACTTCATGCATTCACTGAAGCTGATAATCATCAAAGTTGGAACCAATCAAGAGCATTTTTTTCTACATTCCATAATCTGTTTTAATGCAGCACCAAATTGCCATTTTCACTCGTCTTTGTTGTCTAATCTGTCTTATTTTCACCCAGCTCTGTATCACACCGTCTGCTCCACCAAAAATAGCAGTCTTCAGACAGCTGTTCAATCACTCTTTTATCCACACCAAATTCAATCCATGACATTTGATGTACTTATAGCATCTGAATCCACATGTTGCCACTAATGTGTAAAGCCCGTTTTACATCAGTTACACAGTTGATTTCTCATGTCAGACTGGAATAGAAGGTGGTGGATAAGGGGGAAAAAATACATACAGTATATCCATCTCTTGCTGTGTCATGTCACAGTTATATACAGTACAAGTGAATTAAGCTATGACTGTGAGTAGGGCACAATAAAGTACGTCCTCAGTCCTGCCCCAAAATTGGAACTAACATTATTATTATATGATTCCTTTGGATAATTGTCTGTTGTGGCTACATGAACCTTACTCAGCAGCATTTGGTTTCTGGTGCTATTTTCCTGTAACAACGTCTCTTGCACTTCACCACGTTGACCCCAACCCACTCTGAGCCGATATGGTCCGAGCACTTCTGAGCTGCCTGCTGATTTTTTGGCATGCAGAGTGGAGTGATTCAATTTACATATAGCTGGTGGTACTGCTTATCAGCTGATCCCATGCCTCTTCTTTCTGAGTTCCAGAGGCCCAATGAGCTGACACAAGTATATGCTGTAAAAATTAATTTAATAAATGACACCTAAACTGCAAATTTAGTATTTTACACAAACTCATAGCTATCAATCAATAGTGTTTAAATTTTGATGATTCATGAAAAACAGAAACCCATCTCACAGAAAGTTTAACTCTGAAGATGGGCTTCAGAATAATGTGTCATAGTCGACAGAATGAAATGTTAACGAACAAGATAATATAAAACCTGATTTCTTTTATTTTTTTCAATGCAAAGTTATTCTTTAAAACTTTTGGCCTCTGTAGTTTGCACCATATGCTGGTATTTGGAAAAACAGAAATCAATGCATGTTATATGATGGGAAACAACAAATTCTATAACACTAATATTTGAAAACACACAGAGCATCCTTGATTCCTTTTCTGATGACATGTTCAATATTTAGTATCAGGATTAAATGTTATCAGTAAACTCAACTTCCTGGAGTTACAAGTGAAGCCATGTGAAAGTCTTTGTTGAAAATTCTGGTTATAATGAAGCCTATGGGAAATTCTAACTATTTCTCACTTGATTTTTCTCAACAATATCATGTCTTCTTCAATATAGAATGATGCGTTTCCATTCTGGGTAGATTGACAGTAACACAGGTGCCAAAACAACATGGTGACAGCTAAAACATCAAACTCAAGGATCCAAAAACTAAATATATACGAGTTCATGTTTTTTTTTTGTTCTTTTAAAGCTGAAGTTATTTCACACTGCCTGTGGTCTACACAGATACACAGTATTAAGCAAATGTCAATGTGCTTGTTTTGTTTTACCGTTAACGCAAAACAAAACAGAGGAAGGGAAAGGTAGCGGCATTATAGTACACAACCATAAATTATAAATGCAGTCCCTGCAGAAGTGAATTATAAATTCAGGACTGAGGTAAACCCACACAAACAATACCACAATGCAGTCATATGGGAGTAAGTACAGTTATGCAGTGAGATTGAGACTCAAATAACCTACTTTCAAAATGCATCACGGCACCAAATTAGAGGCTTAAAGACTTGTGTTCTGGGTGTTGCCGCTGTTGCTGTGCTTCATGTTAACACTTGTTTGGAGGCCAAACAGAGAGTGTGTGTGTGTGTGTGTATGAGTGTGTGTGTAGGCACGTGGCCTTGGGTCAACAGCATTATTTGGATTTTACTATTACAGCCCCGCTGCGCCGCAGTGCCGGCCTTGAGACTTTACTGTGCGCCATTAAGGTCTAACACATAAAAACGAAAAGGTCAGCGCTGCTCTAAAATCCTGAGGTTGTTACCTTTACAACAGACGGGGACAAATGTTGAGGGGAACGAGAAGGTGATAGAGAACATTTATATTTGCCAATTTTAAGCACATGGGTGTGTACAAGATAAGAAATGTAAAATATGCAAGCATTCCAGTGAAATCTCGGGGGCTAGAGGTCACTCTTTCCATGGAGGTGTTTTTCCCTTTTCAAAAAACATGTTTTTATTGATATTTACTGGCTACACACCTCAATTCAATTTTCATCTTCATTGTGCAGCGGTTCCACAATGGAACATCCAGGTCTATGCAGGCTCTCGTATGTTACAGTCATAGGTAATCGTGATTGCACTCAACTATCTCCAAGATCAGAAAGAGGATATAAGAAAACAAGAGAGGATGTGTGGGTCAAAAGGGATTGCAACAATTTAAACGTGGTGAGCAGTTTGAGCTGAGCTTAATGATTTCGGTGAGACGGTGTCATCCAAACACCTCACAGAAAAAGGACCTGTTTTAATAAGCCCCCTTGTTCTGAAACTACCTATTGATTTTCACTGTGGCAGGTTGTGGGGCAGTGACCTGCTCCGGTTCTTGGCTCCGACAAAAGCTAAATTGAGCCATGTAGAAACCGTTCCTGTCTTTAGAGACTCCTGCTCAGGGCAGACTCCCCCAGCCAATTTATTTCCATCAGATCGAACTTTTTTTTTCTCCCATTCGCTGCAGAATTTCACCACAATGGACCTGCTGTTGGAGATCCTGCCATACTTTCATCAGGCTCCACAGTTTGGGTCTCACCCCGTCGCCTTATTAGAGTTCAGCATTCGACTCACCAAACCGCCGCATGACGGGAAAAACTACAATCGAGTGAAAATATAAAATCTCGTGGCCATCAAATGTTAGATGAGCACAGTTCCACCAGGCTGCTTCCACTCACAGTCAACTGTCTGCTCTGCTGGGCCAAATAAGATGAAATATGCTGTCTTGGTAACTTGACACACAAATGAAAGGGACAGGATTGCTGGTGTCAAGGTAAAAATGTGACACAAACATGATGAAGAAATGCACATTCCACACACACCTCTATTTACAGGAATGCATGTAAACAAACTGTACGCACGTACCAATAGTTCCATCACCCACATCAGCACTTATTTGGAATGAACCTTTTTATGTACTGGTTGCAGAGTTTGACATTTATATTTGTTTCAGTATTGTTTTTCTTAATCACTAATACTTTTCCAACAAAGGAGGTCTAGATCATTTACATAAATCTGCATGCTGTTAAGCTGTGCTGTGACTGAGTGTGCATTGCTTTGACAGCACAAAAAGATGTTCTGAAAAGTGAGAAAAATGAGACTTGTGTGAAGCTGCTGTGCTACTTCACCACCCTCTCTATTCGGTTCAATGTTCAAGTGGTTCAAATGCCCATTGATGACAAACACATTAAATCATGACTTACATCACGATAATTGGGTTTTAAATCAGCTCTTTCATTGGCTCCAGCTCTGAGCTCCTTGCCTGCTCAGAACATTTGCATCAGTAAACCTAACATCATTCCTCACTTACACAGTGGTACATACATTTGTCATACATTCAGTCATACTTCTGGTAAACTACTAGTCTGTGAAATTACAAGTTCATGCTTCTCATGAAAGTGCCACCACCTACAGTCCGGCTTTTTCAAATGCCACGAGACATGTCAAGGAATCCAAAAGCCTTATACTATTCTTAGGTATTGCGACCACAGGTTATATGTATTCTTCAAGTGTTCCACAGAAGTTGGAAGACTGGAAAAGCTTAGTTCATTTTCAGAGGCTCTTACTCAGCTGCCGCTGCATGCTACATTCCATATCACCAAGGCGAAGGAAGCTCAGTGAGCTGTGAGAGAAATACAGCAGCCCATTGAAAGCCTGGTGAGGAATGACATACAACCATGTTACGCACTTTCCATCCGAGCGACTACTTGGTGAAAGCCCCAAAGATGAAAGGAAGCAGAGAAAACATTGTTTAATTATCTGAACCAGAGATCAAACCCATAGTGCATCATGTGGCTTCCTCAATCAAACTTGGGATGTGCAAATATATAAATATATTTTTTGCAACTGAAAAAGCATGAATAGCGGGTGTAATTCAGGTTAAGAGAATGTGAATAGTGTTGCAAAGGTCATTTGAGTAACAGCGCAAATGTGTATATGAGGGTAAAAAAACCAACAACATGAAAAAGTGCTCAAAAGGCAGCATGGGAGAGAGAAAAAAACTGGTATGAAAGTAAAAGGAAAAAAAACATTCAAGGTCACCCTAACCCCCCACCCCCAAGGCTGCAAAACATTTCAGCATACAGTGCTGCAGCACATTCATAGCTCAAACCAATTTTACCAGAGGAATCAATATAGCTGAAATATTGGGCTTTTATGAGTTGCTACATTCAGCTGGGGGCTGTGTGAGCGGAGTAATGTGTTCGGTTAGATTAGATTAAAATAGCCCGGCCATTGAGAAGGGGTGTAACAAACTTACAGGAGAACGTGAGCACAACAGCCATGATTATTATAATTATGATATTATCGAGTGTTGCATCAATACAAACCTAGAGCTCACTTGCATAATATCTAATAGAGATGTATTGTGCAATAAGTTGCATTTGGCAATTAAAACTTATCTAATGTGGCTGAATATTCAATTATAGGACATTACATGGAGGTGTTTCCAAGCCTCAGAGCAAAATGTAATTGATTGTCATTCATATTTCATTCTCTTTAATTAGATAAACACAAGCCCCACATTTCCATTTGCCATTCATCTTGCTTGATGTTTAGTGTTTCATGTGTGTCAGCATATTACTGAACAGCAGTGGCTTAATGACTCGTAGAGTTCACATCATGTCTTCAAGGATACCTATATACGTATTCCTTTTTTTTATCATATAACAATAAATAAACCAATTGACATTAGTTTTCATAAAATTCAATATTGTTACGTTTAAATTTAAATAAAATGATGACAGGATCACCTTCCCTCGTAGATTTGATAGATCTAATGAGTATTTACCGCAAGGTTGTAGTCTCCAGAGGCCATCACTTCAACACAATGTGGTGCAGGTGGTTTTTGTGGTTTCTGACAGCGGCCTTTATGAGACCTTGTTAAGTCTCAGAGGTGTGGAAAAGAACATCATGTCAGCCAAACAGCCACAGCTCAACCACAGTCTGAGAGAGCATCTGAGGAAGCTGTAACATGGCCGTAGTGCCAGGGAGAAAAAAAAAGGGTGGGCTATTGGGGGGCCCTTTGGCTGCGCTACAGTCATTAATGCCCTCAATTTGCCTTAATGGCTTTCTCAATCCCAGCCCTCAGTTCCATTCGTCCCCATGCCAGACTATATTTTTTTTCTCCTCTCACTGCCTGTAATTAATCCATTCATCTCTAAAAGATCCGATCAATGCTGTCTGGAATGAGAGCTGCCATGCCATGGGAATAACACAGAAAACATGAGGACCATGCTCTGGTCAAACTGTGCCACGGAGTGAAACTGATACAACCAAACTGTAAACATCGGTGGCTCATAAACACACTTAATATGCATATCAACACAGCACTGAAATAAATGTTGCAAAAACTTTATCAAAA
This sequence comes from Mullus surmuletus, assembly GCA_903171835.1. NCBI lineage: Eukaryota > Metazoa > Chordata > Actinopteri > Syngnathiformes > Mullidae > Mullus > Mullus surmuletus. The sequence goes on along the minus strand of CAESWR010000037.1, from coordinate 445,997 downwards.
CCCCTTCATCCCTCAACTACAAGCCTGCACTCACACTGAGACATTACAAAACTCAATATGATCATACAGTGAGCATTCCAACTGAGCGTGATTTTTCAATCCCACTCCCATCATATTACATTCTCAGCTAAATGTCATGCAGAGAATATATTAAAAAGAAATCCATTTCCAATTTATGTATTGTAAGAGGAAGAGATGGTGTGCCGGAGGAGTATTCTGTAATGAAACGAGACACAGTTACTATAATATTTGGTGTGATGTTTTTGTGAGGGCAAAGCTTATTACAAGTACATGTTTGGGCTGTAATTGATTCATTTTGGGTTGGAAAAAATGTGAAAATGACCTACACCGACTACATAGAGTATGTGTTTATGTGTATGTGTGTTTTCATGAACGCTGGCTGGCAATCAGGCAACACGGGCCCTCCCAGTGACCCCACCACTAAATCCCCCTCCTTGGTCTGGCCTAAGATCAATAAGTAATTTTTTGGAGCTGATTAGTTTGCAGCAGGAAGGTGGTCACTGTCTGATATGTCCTAAGGATATAATCAAACACTAAAAAGGAGCATTATTGTCGCTGTTATGTGAACAGGGGAGGTGTAATAGTATGATGTGATACATGTTTTTAAAGAGGGTGATTATGGGCGATGATGTAGAAGAGTGGTTGATGTTCTTTGGACTTGGTAGGGTTAAAAAAGCAAAAAAAAAAGAAAAGAAACAAACCCCCACACACACACACATAAAAATGACAGCTTACCTTGGAAGGAAATTTTAAAAAGCACTACACAGTTACAAACTAATGGGATCCCTAAGATGAAAAGAAGTCACTCTTCTTTTAATTGAAAAATGTAAATGCCCAATACAGTTGTCATGTGGGACAGGTAAAGAACGAAACATGAAGAATGGAAGAAAAAAAAGAAAAACTAGAATAAGAAAATTGGTGTTCGTCAGGGGTTGCTTCAATAATAATAATAATAATAATGGTAATTTAAGACGAGAGTCTAGTGACAGGAGCAGTAAATTATGTTCTTGCTGCCCATGAGAGACAAATAACACCAAAGAAATGAGCAACGCAACCATGTAATACATGTGGAGCATTGATGAAATTCAATAGCCGCCATGATTTCAACCCAGAAATCTAAAAAACACTGGGTATATCATACATCACAATAGTAGTAATAGCCAGATTTTTCATTTTGTTTCATGGGGTAAAGTATCATTTCCAATAAAAAGTAGGGCACAGGTTCTTAAGCAGATATTTGCATACATTTCTCGTCTATGCTGACCTAATTCAAAGACATAAATTCAACAGTGCAGCATTGAGGCAAACATCAATATAGGGGGAAAAAAGTGGGTCATCTATATTTTTCAATTGTATTTTTCATGCAGTGTGTGCAGTCCTCAGAGTCTGCAGATAGGTAAGTCAAGTCGCTGGAGTCCTGCTTGAAGACCCCATTGCTGCGTTGGTTTACACTGGATTGAACTGGAGTAATGCCACCTCAGAGTGTGATTTTAGAAAAACATTCATGTAGAGACGCCAGCATTTGCATCCAGTGGTACTGTCCCATCACGCAGGCTCTCCATTTCTAACCAGCCTCATGTTTAATACAACAAAGCGTAAAAAGGGCACGATGTTCTACCTCAATTTCATGGCAAGGTGGAAGTGAGAAATTCAAATAGTCTGACATTTTTGTTTGTATTTTTTTTTTTTTTATTTAATCAAGCCGTTG
>CAESWR010000037.1:424321-435658 GCA_903171835.1 Mullus surmuletus | reverse complement strand
GGCATCACAATTCTATTTTTAAAGAAAAATTTTCCAAACACACAAGTAGTTTTATTATTGCTTTTTTTTTTGTTAAAACCCATGGTGATGTTAAGCGTCTACACAAGAAAGCTATATAATTTCTAAGCTTAAAAAATGGCCACAAAGAGTAATAAGAGCGTTGTATATTCTTGTAAAATAGTATTCGGAAATATTTAGAAGGCGGGCAATGATTCTCCGATATCTACAGTCAAGTGTGATGATAGAATGAGTCAAAGTAACCATGAACACCAGAATGAATTTCCCTTTAAACTATATTGACCTCAATCACTCAGCGCACAGTGTAACATATTCAGACAGCATGTCCATTAGCTATTCAATAACTATCAGGTTGCCAAAGACCTGTGACTCTACATGACTTTAAAAGCCATATGACTGTTGTTTCTGGACGTGCTGGTCCCTGAATCTCAAATAGCCTCTCAATATTTTCACACAACACAGCATCTGGAGTCGGAGAGAATGGTGCCATAAATTCAACAAAGAAAACGTGTGCTTGCTGGCAGCCCGTTGGGAAAAAACAAATAACTTGTCAATGCAACGCATCAGAGGAGAATGGCCAGATGTGTTAGCTGAGCTAACATCTCTACATTGTTCCGGGAAAATGACAGCAATTTCATTTTACTGCAATGGCTAAAACAGGCTCCAGATTTCAACCTAACATCCCAGTGTTTAATGTGAATGCATAGAAGAGAAATGCATGATTGCATCGGGTCAGCACTGCCCGTACATCCTGAAAATGCTTCAGAAATTCTGCCTCACACAAGAGGGTGTAGTCTGAATGTGAACAAAGGCGAAAATGAAAAGGTGAAAAAGGTGACAACACATAAGAAAAGATGAGAATGAATATACACTTTTTGGAAACTTCAAAATCGCTACAATGACTTAATTAGGAAAGGACACATTAGCAAAGAATAAGGAAACAATTATCTTTTATGATACAGACCATTTCCTATTTCCATTTTTATAGCCAGAAAAGATCTGTTGAAGAGCCACTGTCTGTTCTAATGAGATGTCAGTTGATTTAGGGTCAGGCCGCTTGAAGACTTGTGTTTCACACAGGCTGCTCCGACAGTCAATAGAAATCAATGCAGCCGATGCAATTATTAATACAGTCCCAGGCAGTTAGATGTGAATGAGACAGATGACATTAGGGCAGATTGATCTAGAGGGAAATGGATTTTCATAAAGCACTCAATGCCTTCATTATATTCCACACAATGGAGACGCTCTGGAAGCTCAAAAGCACAAGTGTTGCTATTCTGTGCTCCCCAGTATGCTAACATGAGGGGAAATTATATTGTCATATCTAAATGTTGTATCAAAACATATTGTTATTATACACCCCTGTTCCCATGACCTCCAAGGTACTGCTGCATTTAAATATTTAACCACATGCTTTGCTCTGGAATGGATATACACATCGTTTCTTAATTATCAAATCCATTTCTACGAAGCTATAAATGATGTGGAATAAACATTGAGGTGAATAATGAATGCATTCACATCAGGTGATTTTTTTACGGAAACAATGCATACAATACTGTGCATCCATCACATCTCTAATGAAGAATGAGGATGTGCTTGGTAAGTCTCAGGTGTCAGTCCCAAATGAATATTCACCCATCTCCCCTTGGGCCCGTGGCACTAAATAACACAGTATTAGTGCTGGTAAACAGAAAAATAGGCCTCCGTCTTTGGATGTGGGGGTTTGTTTGAATAACCTCCAGCACTACAGCTCAAGACATAGTGCACTAATAAAGCCTGCTTATTGTTACCAAATCCCTACAGCTTCATTAACACAAATAACCAATATATATACCCAGCTGTATTTTATCCTCTCAATGTGGACTTTATACAAGCTAAAGGTCTGATGGCATGTACTTTATTTGGTGGCAATTTTTCAGCGTTGTTTGTTCTGCTGTGTTTGTTGTTCATTTTTGCACAGAGTAGATCATTGCAAGGACATTGCATCAACTAAACTTCCGTGTATGACTGGGGGTGTGGGTCAAAATTCTAGCAACTGCAGCTCAGCACCATTCTGGCAACAATGTAAGAAATGAATTTAATCCTGGCATCCTGCACCCTTTATTTATCTTCATACACAGTGATGTCATTTTGGTAACCCACCAGAGAGGTGAAAAGCCTGAGGAGGTGTAGGTGAAGGGTATAAACTGAACCAGTCCGACTGTGTCCAGAGAAGTGAGCGGTGCTGTGTGAGCCAAGCTGCTGACTCTTGCCTGGCCTTTGCCAGACAGGCGCGTAATCACTGTGAAGCTGCATCCACACAGGTAAGAACCAAAGGCCACACAAGCCGGCGTGCAGATACACGTACAAAGGGGCCAACGTTGTTTTTTTTCCCGGTCGTCAGGGAAAACTCCCGCTACTACCACTCCAGTCCGCACTTGCTGTGTAGCGGCCGCCGGCTGTCCTGGTGCACAACACCTGCCCTTCTGTCATTCTCCAGAATCTCCAGATGAGATTGCCAGTCGATGGCCAGAACCAATCACCCCACTCAACCTCTCGGCCGCCCGGTGATGCAGCCGCTCCTCTCCACTATATGTTACGGCCACTCTGTGATGATGTGCATCATCAGGCGGCCGTTGTTGCATCATGCCTGCATTGCCCTATGGCCAATCCATATCTGAAACAATGCCGAAAGCTTTTTTTTTTTCCCACAGCCACTACCGGCCCACTGACCAACCGGCCTACCGGGAAAACTCACGCTACTCCCGATGGCTAGTCTGCCCCTGCATGAACATATATATAATAAAGAAAAAAACTGCCGCATATGAGCTTGCTTGCATATCTGTGGTCACACACATGTAAACACGACCTGATACACTGCATCTGTTGACAGGAAGAATGCATAAGATTTGGAAGTGTTTGCATTCCTCTGTTTGAATAAGCTTCCGGCACCTTCTTGGCAGCTCTCTTCTACCAAAGCACTTATATTGTTCAATGAGCACATTTCAACCAAGTCTATTCTCTTGTTTTGGAAAATAAACCAGTCGTAATTATATATGACATCTGCTTGCTGTACTTTGCCATTCTTGTCCTGCGATTCAACCCTATACGGAGTAACTGAGTTTTACACTAAACTAACTTGGATCTGGCAGTGCTGCGATTAAAATGAGATGTTTTAACGTCAGCAAAATTCTAATCTAAGTGATACCACAGCTGTAATTGCATATCGTAGTCCCAGCTTCAAAGATTAGACCCAAACATGAAAAAGCTGAGCATAGTTTTTAATTTTAATCACCAGCGTCTGACTAGATGTGGAACTCCGCTAATAATTCTTTAATTAACATGTTGACTAGGAATAGCAGAGGGCACTACCATTTCCTTCCCCTGCTCATGCTTTTTCCATCACACGCACGCACACACGCACACACACACACACACACACAAACACACACACTTGAAATGCAGCAAATGTGTGATGTACATAGAGGCTGGATTTCAGATAAATACATGGACATACAACTCCATTCAGCTCTACACTTAGGACAGAAAATAGCTGCGCCTGCAAATTTACTCATTGGAAAACTTTGGGCAGCACAGAGGTTACACAGCTGCACACTCAGCCGTGTTGGGCACACAGCAAAGGTAAGCCATAATTATTGGTTTGCTGAGCAACCCTCCTACCCTTCTCCCAGTTCTCCTTTCAGAGACTTACTGTCACTGTGACTCGTTTTAAATGCCTTTTTTTTTTCCCTTTTTCGCCCGGGTTAGTCCTGTGCCAGCGCCATTGCACTGCATTTCTATCTCCTCCCCTGCTCCCTCTATAGATGGGAGCAAAGAGCGGCTGGTGAAAAGAGATAAAGTCATGTTCTGAGTGCTTCACCTGCACAGTCTCCCTTGCACTGCTCACCCTGGTGCTGGGAGGACAATGACAGAAGTGTGAGAGGCAGGAGGTAGATTAAAGAGTCGAAGCTCTCCTTCCTATTACAGCCTGCAAGAAGACCCTGAACCGGTGAGGTTCCCACCCTCTGTGATTTCATCATGCATGCTCCATTTGATTTCACTCAGCCAGGTACCCTGTTTTGGCATGAGTGCCTGCAAAACCACGTATTGATCATGCTCCCCCTCCCTCCCTCTCTCTTTAATACTCATGAAGCTTGCAATGATATAATGTGGGCTCAACTCTGAGACGAGCACAACCCATCCCCCGTGTCTTAATGAAATTAGCTTTTGCCTCACTAGAAACATCGCCACTGGCAAAGAGAGGTGACAAAGAAGATCATCTTCAAAGGTTATCCCCCACTTTTTTGTTCTTAATGCCTTTTCTCTTGCTGTGAGTACAAGTTCATCTCTGTCCTCCAGCCATGATCAAAGCATTTGAGTGGGGCTTAAATTACATCAATAAACCATTTTTATATAATTCCAGCACATGAACTGAATTTTGAGAATGGCATAATTTCTCAATAATCACCTAGCTATTTTTAATAATTCATGATAAGAGGTTAAAAGTGATTTGTCATACCATCTAATGCCCGATGTGAATGCCTCGTCTCGGAAACGTTATGACAGTAGCCATGAACTCCATCAACAGAAAAAGGGCATAAAGTGTGTGATGAATCAGAAAGCTGAATATTTGCAAAACATTCATCATGAATCTTTGGCTATTCTTCTTTCTGTATAATTTATTAAAAGCAGTCATTTTCCAGACCCACATTTGTCAGAATTCCTTCATTTAAAGCAACTGCATAGTCCACATTTTCGAAGGGAGAAGCATGCTCTCCAATGTGAGGATAATAGCAGTCATCTGGACCGGCCAAATAAAAGTGCAGAAAATAGATCATAGATGAAACACTGCTGAACTTGACAATGTCCAGATCTCTGCTGCAGTTTTCCTTCAAGTGTTTCCAACAGGCAATTCAATTAGAAGTAAAAAGCTGAAAAACTCACTTTAAGTGAGTTTTAAGGACACAACTACATCTCTGCATGAACACAAATACAGCTTTGTTATGGGTGCCGTTAGTAATTTTTGTGTCTGTGGAAGGCACATTACCATAACTAAGTCAAAGTAAAAATGGAGAAGGCCAAAGGAAAAAAACAAAATGTTGAAAAAGAGGGCTGAGGGAAATTAAATCTGTTTTACAATACTGAAAGCAGTGGACCACAAAAGGAAATGAAAGACGCCTTTACACAAAACAAAACTACCATATACACAATGGGGGCTGATAAACGGAAATTACCGTCTCTTTTTAAACATATACAGTACATAGTCCCTTCACTGCCACACTGGAATTCAGTAGAACTATCTCAGTAGCATCACTGTGTTGACGACCTGCATTGATGTCCCCGGTCAACACAATGGCCAACCTTCATTACTTGAGGACTGGTATCAGATGGTTTGGGGCAGCAATGCAGAATTGTGGCCTTGTGGACCATGCCCATTGCGAGTGAGATGGCGGAACACAAATGGCGGCCCCTAAAAGGCAAAGATGGTTGAAATGACCTGGACGATGACACGTAGGCCAGGCCCCACTCAACACAACAATAATGTCTACAGTGTATTTTAAACCTCCATAAGTATTATTAATTTGGTCATCAAAGTTCAACAAGGAGTCTTCAAAAGTTAAATATCAGGCTGGGTGATAAGTTTCACATTCATCTCAACTAAACAAGAAAACTAGATTTGTCATAGAACCCATTTGTTCAGTTTCCTTTCCCAGCTGGGCTCCCTTCTGGCCAATCTACCACATCCCTCGCTAGCTGTTGGTGACTCATTTTGTCCAACATGATGCCCAATACAACTTTAAGATATAAATGACCACAAAAGAAGAAACAGATAGATGAATATGACATGCATGACATGAAAATTCATATTTGTGCTGATGTTAATCAATTACAAATTTTAACGCTACTGATGTTCAGTGAACTTGGCAAGGAAGTTAGTCAGTCATCAAACATCTGGCCACAAAACTGGCATGTTTGGCCCTATGGGCTATAAATGACCCAGTGGGAGATGCTCTCCCAACAAAACCTGGTGCCTATTAGGGGTATCCAATAGCAATTATCTCACACAGTTGAATTTGAAGTATTATTGGGGTGATCAATCTTGTTCTGGGTCCAGTGGTTTACGCGGTCACCTGCCGTCAAACTGGCAGCTGTCCTGGATGGCACTTCGTAGTCTATGAGGGCATATCCTCTGCAGCCAAATCAGGGGGTTAATTAAGCAGATGTTGGTAAACACGCAGGTCATCGATGAAATGAATCTGCACCTCTGCATAAAGAAACTGTATCTTAACTGCTTCTGGTATGGGAACATAAATCTGGAGTCAGAAATGAGCACATATGGCAAAAGAGCCAACATGTGGTAAATGGGCAATTTATCTTCAATAGCCTTTGCTGGTCTGCCAGAAAGAAGTGTTGCCGTGGCAACAAAGTAAGTATTGGGGGGGATACTGTTCAACACCCAATCATTCAAATACCAGTATTTCATTCAGAATCATTACCAATAGGTGTCTGATAAAACATAATCTGTCTCATTTTAGGACGCAATTGATAAAATCTTCAAACACATGACCATACAAAAAAATAAAATGCACAAAAACTGTGAAATAGTTTCCTGGTTGAAAGAAGACCTTCTCTACAGTTCATTGTGAGTGTCATCATCATGACTTTTGAAAAATTAATCAACAATTGAAGCTCTATCACTTCAATGAAGTGATGCGCATGCGGCCATGCTGTTTTTCATAATGCAACATGTCATCTAGTAACTTATATCAGTTGCATTGTCAGTGCAAATGAGGAAGCATTTGCACTGACGATGTTTTTCGTCTCTCATGGGTGACACGGTCCCCATCTTGCAGTCTAACCAGCTGTTTGTGTTAATTGCCTCTCCACTTGCTACTGTCAATCTAACACGGCACCCTCCTAACTGCTTATGAATTGATGACAATAATGGAAATCAGCAAAGACAATGGAGTAAAAATGACGCATTGAAAAGGCCACTTTCTTCCTCAAACATAGCCACGGAAGGATATGATGTCAGAAAAGATAGCATCTTTTAAAGGCTGCCTTTTTTCCGCACAAATGCAACAGCTGTAGTATTAAAGAGCTAAATAAGGAATATAGCTTGCACTACGACCATCTGGCGTGGTGGGGCATATTCAAATGAGGACTGCATTGGCCAATTCAAAGTGATGTGTGCAGGGTGTGGGCCATGTTTGGTGGCTTGTTTGGAGTGTTGTCTGGGTAGATGGAGATGTTGAACAGGACTTGAATGCTGACTAATGGAGGCTTTCACTGTCCATTTTAACTGAGGTAACAATAGAGCCCTCAGTCTGAACAACCCGTGTACCACCGTGCCTTTTGCAAATAATGATAGCAAAAAGCCTTGGGCAAAATATCAACTACTGTACATACTGAAATGGCTGCACCCCTGTCCTCTAAACTCTGAAGACATGCATAGCAGTGACTGGGAGCTAAGCAGTCAAGCACGGTGGATGAAACAAAATATAAAAAGCTGAATCTGAGAAAAGAAATGAAAGAAGGGGAATGTGATTACATCAAACATTTGGTCTCAGTAATTTTTTGAAAGTAAAAACCTACCTGCAAAAAAAGTAAGGAGGAAAGAACTTGAGCAGAAGTTGCCTTACAGCCAGTATGCTTTGTGACAAATGAATATTGCATACAATGTGCTTCCTCACACAATGTTTCTCTCTGTTCTTCACCCTGCCGGGCAGACACAAAGACGCAGAAGATTGGGTTTGGCCCATCAAGGACATAATGGTGCTGGTGGAAGAATATTAGATCTCAGCTACAGCTGGGGTACGACGACCATGTGGCTCCTCCACAGGGACTAACTCCAAGCACCTAATGCAATCAGTCCAACAAATCACACATTCGTCTGTGTGTGTGTGTGTGTGTGAGCAAGCACAGGCACACACGCGGCACAGGACACAAAGACTTCTCAGCATGCCTTGCCTGTAAGTCAAATCATCATCACTCAAATCTGATTTGGGTCCAGAGTGTTCTGACTGCAATTTCCTTTATTAAAGTGGTGAGATCCACATTCAGTCATGTTCTGTGTTTCTGGGTCACACGGTATTCACAAAACTGAAGGGCAATCAAAAGGAGGAGGGGGGGGGCAGGAGATGTGTAATTGGCAATCTGTTTAATGACAGTTTTAATGGTGACATACATAGATCTGGAAGGCCACAAGTGCACACAAATCAGCCCTTCTACCGGTAAAAAGGACAATAACTGAGTGCATCTGTCATTTTGGAACTGGATTTGCAGTTACACATGATTAAGCAACAGGGCTTGTAACAGACTATATACAGCTACGTTCGCTCTCACTATTTTAAATCATTAGTGCTACTGGCAAGTGTGCTCTTCATCAGTTAAACGAGTAAATAAGAAAGTCACTGCTGGGAAGAGAGCCACAGGAAGAGGCTCAGGAGAGTTGGCCACCTCACCGTTGCCAGACAAGTGCACATGCCCTTTGAATACGGCATCAGTACTTTTATTGCATAATTTCTTAAAAGGCTACTGACCTTCAGCAGCTGTGAATTTGCACAATTAAAAGTACTTTGTTTTTAACGGGAGAGAGAAAAAAAAACCTATACAGACCCCGTCACTTTATAATTGTACAAAGCACACGTCTCCTGAAAAGTGACAGTAGTTCACATGCATCCAATCCCATGTGCCAGAATGCCCATCTGTTGTTGTAAATTATGAATGAGCCATTAAATTTTTATCCACATTAAATGTCTTCCATTTTTTCATTATGAGACATTGGGGTACCTCATCCTCAGAAATTAGAATTTTAATTTCTAATATAAAACGTGCAAAATCATTTACCGTGTCTGTGTCATTTCATCTATAGGGAGCTAACAGAGTGGAGTTCAGGAATTCCTATCCGCTGCAGCCTCTGCTTATTCTGTACATAAATGCTGCCACCTGGTGATATATCACGGGCACCCCATGTGCGCTCAGTAAAGCTGCTCTGCAAATCTGCACGTGCGGCACACAAAGACATGATCAAGGTTTCATCGCCATAATAATCATACAGCATTTCCATTTTTAATTTGGAGTCCTGACCAGCTGCACACACACTCAACAGAAAGGTCACAGTAAAGATGCGGTTAAATACACACACACACACAAAAACACCCAAGCATCCACTTCTGCTGCGACATCAATCAAAGTGGCTGTGTTGGGAGGTAGGGTTAATGGTATTATTTGTCATGCCAACCAAATACGTGAGCCACCGTGGACATCAGATGTGATGTCTGTATTAGCAGAAATGACAGCAGCCAAATTACAGGTCTCTACTCAACGTGGAGAAATGCCAACCACGCCTTGGGCATGTTTAACCAATATACAGAACCTAAATGGTTCGTTCAAAATCAAAAACGAAAAAACACAAAACATTATTATGAGAAAGAAAACTGACCGAAGCCAGACTGTTCAAGACTCAAATATGTGGAGAAAGATCCCCTCATGTTTCCCGTTTCTCATGTTTCGCATTTAACAGTTGCAACCTTTATGCTAATCTCGTGACATTCAATCAAGACTGTTGAAAGTGAATTTCCCACAAAAGGAACTCCCTATTCAGACTATGAAATTAATGTAATGGGACTTGAGGGCATGTGTGACAGGTATGTTGCTTTTACTAACACGTAGACAAGAGGTTGAAACACTGAAATAATGTTCACCCTTTTAAGCTCCAGACGAGCAGAATTTTCTGCAGCGACATTCCATAAAGTGTATATTTCATTAAGCAGGTTAATACCCTCTATTTCAAGTCGTGCTTCATAAATATCTTGAATAGAACAATTTGAACTGTGCTCGGTAAAGTAGGGCTTCCAAGGTGAGCAGGGCACGAAGAAGAAAATGTGAATGAATAAATACAAAGATGGCATAAAAGGGGTTGGTCGTGTGGATTGGAAAGCATCCCGAGATGGAAGATTGAGATTGCATCCCAGTTATGTACTATCCTGGGGGCCTGTTTTATCGAGAGTGTGGGTCATCAATTTGTTTTCCAATGGAAAACCAAAAACAGGAACAAAGCTGATAGGAATCTGCTATGGTAGAAAAACACATCATTTGTCATTGTTTTTATGGCTAAAATGGCATATGATAGATTTTTCTATTCATGTAAACGGTGCATTACCATAGAAATGGCCTCTTATATGCACATGTGACGGCCAAAGTGGTTGAGTGGGGGATGCAGTTGTTAATCCTGTTAGCTTCCCTACACCTCCAAGCAACTCCCGCCACCAGCTCCGATCCGACGAGGACGGGCACAATAATAACCCTGAGGGACTCACACACTCATACTCAGGAATGCTGGCTGCTGCAGGACATGTGAAACTTGCACCTCATTTCTTCAAAAAATAAAAATAGCATTTTATCTTTCCTTTCAGGAGCGGGTGCACTGTAAGTGATAGTCCTGACTGCACCAACCTTAAAGGAGAAAAATAGAAAGGAAAACAAACATATATACGTCTTCTCACCACCCGCAATTTTGCTCTCAAGATAACATTTAGGGGGAAAAACTGCAGAAAGAATAAAATGTGTCACTTCATAAACCTCTGTTTCAAAGTCAGTGTTACGTATTATTTATCTCTGTCTCATTTAAACAGGATAGTTCAACACAACCCAAGTAATTCATTAACCCAGCACTTTTGATATTTTATGATTATTCTTTTCCTCTGGATTTTTTATTTATTTCTTTTGTATTTCCAAAGCATGGCTGGTAATGTTATTTATATCAGCATGCACGTTTGCAGTTAGATGGATTGCAAAACCAAAGCCATTAGTTGATAATATGCTGTCTGTTTTTCACTGTTACTCAACTCTAAATGACATTAATGTGGCATGCTGATCAGGGAAACGCTTTGTCTTCTGTGCGTATGTGCGTCTGTGTGGACACTGTTTATTTCATTCAGTTTTCCTCTGGGAACGGCTTTTTTCATGTTTCTATTATCAGTTTTATGAAACTTTTTTTTTTTTTCGTGAAACTGAAATTTCCAGGGGAATATTATAGACTCACCATGACTCTTTGGTTGAACTGCTTCCTAAATTGGGTGTTTACGTTTGCACCCTCCATTACTCACCTATAATATGTCTTCAGGGTGCAGTAGAGCCACCATATCATGGGTTACACTGCTGAGCAAAAGGAATGCATATGGCTATCAAAGCCTATTAACGACTAATAACTTTCTTTTGGGCGTTATCATGCCCGTCATTAATTTTATGTCGTAATGCTGTTTTTTTTTTAATTCTGAAAAAATCTTTCACTACAAAGCTATATCTACTCATTCTTAATTTAGATAAAGG
>CAESWR010000037.1:352154-405810 GCA_903171835.1 Mullus surmuletus | reverse complement strand
AAAAAAAAAACACGTCTTGATAGAGAATCTAACTATTACAATGTTTGTTTTTGTCGATGGCCACACCATTTGTGAGGGGAAAACTTTCAAAGAAAATGTACAAATATCTGTTAAGGAGATTCTGTTGTCATTATTTTGAACTTTCATCATTCAACTCTTCCAAAATTGCTGCTTGGCTGACCTGGGAAAGAGCGGCACCACACACATCTTATGTCTGAACAGGTTTTGTGCTTGTTAACGTGATCCCTATTGGAGGGAAGCGGCACTTGTTCAAGGTCTACTGGACTGTGGATTAAGCACATCGCATCAGGGACCGACAGGATTCCTAGTAGAAGACCTGACAAACTATTTCTATTTCGGTTGACTCTCTCCGCCCACCTTCACTGGCATCCTGATGGGAGCTTAGCTCGCTGAGGAGGGTTAAAATTTCGTTTGCGCATCTGCATGTGTTTTATGTGGCTGATGGGCAACTCTGTGGGAGCTGTTTGTCCATACACAGGCTCTGTAATCACTGCCATAAAAGAAACTGGAGACAAGCAACTGGCAATAAATGACACATCCTCCCAGCAGCGTAATAACTCCCCCATCCACCAGTCAGCCTGTATCCACACATCCCTCTCCTGTTCTGCCATTCCCGTAGTAGCTCTTGCCCGCCTCACCGCAGCTTTCCTCTCTGGGGAAGTATTACCTGGACGGACAAAGGGATTGATTGAGCTTGCCACCATTTGATGTTTATTTTAGCTGAAATGAGACTGTACTATCGCCTCCATAAACCTATAGCAGAGACGATATCCGAATGTTAAATTACAATACGATAGCGCACCCTCGCATGTTCTCCGTGTCTCAGACAGGCAATGTTTCATCCAAAAGACCTTGAAATTAATCTGCGGCCCTCCCTCCCAAATTTACTGTTGTAGAAGGGTCTCTCCATGAGATCGATTTCACACCATATTTCTGTAAATGATGGCTGGCATGTCAAATTCTCCCGGATCCCTGCAGTGAGCAGGGGTGAAAACAAAGACAACCAGGGGTGTGAGAGGAACAGAGAGGGGAAGGGCGAGTGGGTGTGTCATATTAAAAGAGGGGAGGATGGACAAACTGTAGTTTAGTGTGTGGAAAATGAAATGAAAATCAAAAGCAAACAAACCAAAAAATCCAAATGTGCTCCCTCACAAACATGCAAGTGATGTAGGCTTATTTATCTGCAGGGAAAGTCACATGTCACCCGTCTCCCCTGCCAGCGACTGGGAGGTCATAAATTACCTGTCTGTAAACCATCCATCTGCACTGGGGGCGACAGCCAACCACAAACTTACACTCAATCTCACATGCAAACACACATCCAAGCACACACATCTCACCAGTTCGATCCACATGCACAATGTTTCAAATTTTCAACAAACTTGCAGATAGACGCTCTTCAGTTTCATAAACACCACTGGATTTTTTGTCCTCAAAGCAGATGAGCAGCAGGGAGAAGGAATGATTCACTCATTCTATACAATTGAGTTTAAAAATTAATTCTGATGCATTGAGTTCATTTCACTTTCATCCTGGGAAAACAGCAACAAGCAAAAAGGAGCTTAGATTTGTGCTATTTTTAACAGTATGCAAAACAGGCAAAAGACTCCAAAAAAAAAGGATTCAAATGTCGTATCATTTCACCAGGCAGTGATGTGAGAATGCACAAGAACATTGATGAATTTCCATTTTCTTTTTTCTCCTCTTTCGGCAGAAATGCCAGCAGAAACCTCCAATCACATTCAGTTAGATCCCTTCAGCATTAAAAATGCACAGGCCTTTATCTTCCTTCCCTGACCTCTTAAATCACTATCACAAAGCTGCTGGTCATGGAGTTAAGACCCCTCCCTCTTCCCTCTGCTTTGCCTCAATCCATTCCTCTTCATTACCTATAATCTTATCTACTCTCTATTTTTTTAGAGGAACCATGAGAATCACGAGGATTATTCACAGAAAGGGAATCTTTTCTCTTAGCAGTCTGAGTGGCAAATGCCTTGTCTAACACTATTAGTTAGAACCACTAAGGGTGTGATGGATTCTCAGAGTGGATGTGTGAGAAAATGTCACACAACAAAACAGCGCTGATGACCAAGATGCAATGTTGTGCTGTTTTGTGGAAAATTTGCAACATTTCCCATTTATTTTCAATCTTATGTCTTCCTACTTGTGGGTGTGACCGCAAATGAGAAAGAGGGAGAAAATCTGATGAATTGTCTCATATATGGCATCCATCAGCAGTCTGTTGATTTATGGGGTTAATAACCGAGTCTATTCACAAGCCTGCAGTCCTGTTGTTTTTCTGTTTGCGGCGGGATGACAGAAATACAACAGCCAAACCACCCATTTACTCTAACCCATCCTCATTCAAAAAGCCATAAAGCCCATCCACATTCGACGTCTGTACCATTTGGCACTCCGGGCGGGAGCATGTGTACACGTACTGTACTCAAATGGCGGCTGGGTTTGCCTCTGCACTTGTATTCTAAGGAAGGCAAACACAGTTAAAACTCTAATATTTCCAACGCCGTGCCGAAGAGCTGCATGGGTGCGGACTGACAAGCAGGGGATTAAAATTAATACTTGCCATTTAAAAGTGGTATTTAAAAGGGGAACAAAAGCAAAAGAAAGTGCAAGGACGGCTTTTTCTCCAGAGAATCCTCACTTTTCATTCTTTCAGTAAGGTAAATATGTTCCATATCCTTTTTTTGGGCTGAAGTGCAATAGGTCAAACATGAACAGGAACACTTTTGGTTTAGAGAAAACGCCCTAATACATTATTCACCACTAGATCTCACTGTTTCTCAAAATTACACATAGTACTCTCAGTTACTGCAAACAGAATTGCTTCATCGATATGGAAAATTACATACAGTTTGTCCCGAAGGCTTTGACGGTATCAACATGTGGTAAAATGTATGTAACATGAACAACATTAATAAATCATCTGACTGCAATCAAAGTTGTTTGCAGAAGAAGAACATATCGAGATGAGCGTTTCGGATGAAAATTATCAAAGGAAATGGTGGTGTTATCAAAAATACATCAACCATAATGTCGAATAGATGCACCTGTTTCACTGCCGTCGAGGGTAATGTAATTGTGTATATCGTCTTGAATTTTACAATGAGGGCAGTCATTATACATGCAGAGTAATAAAAAGATAATTATGAATCCCCCAACCGTGTTCTGTCATTTGGCAGGGTCTTTTACACAAAGCATACGTTCCAATGAGCCTCGGCTAATCTTCACAAGAGAGATGAGGAAATTGGCTCTCTTCAACCGACTCCATTCCACTTTTCATCTACGGACCTGCCAGTTTTGATATCAACATGAAAGATTGGAGGTGTGCGCGGAGGGCGGCTGAGGGGGTAACAAGAGCAGGAGAGCACATGAAAGCCGGGGCAAAGTAAGCAAGCGCAAGGGACAGGGATCAGGGGAACGACATGCAGCGAAAAAACCTTGGATGAGGTGTGGGGTAGCGATGGAGAAATGAAAGGAAGGGAGGAGAGAGCACAGCAGCAATAATGTGTTTACTGACTTAATGCTACTGCAGCGATGATTGCTTTATCAACCCACTGAGCCTGTAGATGAGATGGAAGAATTGTAAGCGGAAAGATAGATGAGACCCATGCTGGTGGAAAAAAAATAAATAAATTGTGCACTATGAAACGCAAGAGCAGAGAAGAGGGCAGACAGCACGATGTTGTAGCTTTGGCCGCGTTGGCTGAACACCGCGGCAGGCCACAGGTTACCGAGCGTGGTCATGTCCACCGGCTTGAGCCTGCAAGAGTTAATGCGAAGCTGAAAACCTCCGTCACCTTTCTAATTGGTGTATTAAGTGGTGGGCAGGAAGATAAAAAGTAGAAAAGGTGTGGGGCTAAATGTGCAAGGAATCATAACATTTGAGCAGCAGAAAGAGACAAATTAGTGTGTTGATAAAGGCGGCCATGGAGGGAACGATGGTGTGTTTGGAACATTGTCGCGGGCTGATTGATCACCTTGCCGCGGCTTTGTGTCTGCATGTGTGTGTGTCTGTGCGCGTCTAGTTGGTTGTTATGAATGTACTCACAAAAGGGGGCACGTGATTAATTACCTCAAGTATCCATCTGCTGCGTTATCAGGGCACAATTATAACAGAAAAAGGAATCAACCACTAACGGCGTCACAGTCGGCGTTTCCTTGAGATTTTGCTATCTCGGACGACGTATTCACCAAATCCAAACCAGGTACCATCAGCAACCTGAATATGAATCTGTCAAGAAAATAGGCCATTCAAATAGCCAGACAAAATGCGTTTTGTCATTTTTGAACAATAAAAGAGCACGCGTTTGAAGTCAAACATGTTTGCCTGCAATTTGTAAAAAAAGAATGAGCTTGGATTTGATAAAAGATGCTTTATTCTCTGGACTGTGCTTTCAACAAGCCTTGAATGTCTGTTGTCACACTAATGCAATTCCTTTTGACAGACTATTTTAGCCTAAAATAGATCCATCAGCATTCTCAACATATTCAAGTGCTCACGCGCACGCACACACAAACACACATCCTCACTCACACATCCATGCACACATTAAAATGGCCATGCACTGCGAAGTTAAACTGCAATACAGACATGTATAATGCTGTGGACAAACACACAGCTCTGTCACACATGCACACACACATTTGGCTTATAAAGAATCTGCAGCTCAGGCTAGAGGCCTTGATATGACAAAGACACAGCTCAAGGATAGAAAAGCACTTTTCCCTCACCAAGGCAGATCGCTGTGAAATGGAATGGAAACAATGATACCTATAGCGAACAACAAGCAGACAGACAGTCAAACAGAGAGAGCGAGCTAACATCACGTCGGAGTGGCTGCCACAGCCTCGTTTCATCGAGAGTCAAAGCCATTTAGACAGAGGCTGTTAGATGGCCAGACGCAGGGCTGCTGCAGCCACTTTCTCTGACTTCAGAGCCATATTTATCTGCATTATGGATTAAAGTGCTGCGGACAATCAGATTGGAGATGGCTAATTCCACAGCTGTCCATTCACAACACAACAGTTGATTATTCTTTGAGACTTATCTCTCTGTGTGGGTTTAGATGAAAGAGCTTGTTCTCCTTTTTTCTCTTTCCCCTTGTGTTTTTCTATTGCTTGTTTATCAACCAACCTTCCTTGCACTTCCAAAGTGGCTAGGTTCAAACAAAATGCTTTCCTGCTAATTATCTGCAATTCCTCATCTTCATAAAACCACTCTCCCCCCACTTTTGCAATTGAATGAATTTGCATAATAATGACTACTTGGCTCGTATAGTGTAAATAACTGGCTGGTGGAGGCTAGTTGTCCTGATTTCAGGACTTGTTAGCATACAGGTTAGGTTCCTTACGGATTCACTGTTGGGAATTATGATGCCTGCTGGTAAAAGCGGACCCATTTTCCGTTATGGCTGCAACTGCAGATCATTTTCATTATCAATTAATCTGTTGATTATTCTTTTCATTTACTCACATTAGAAATTAGATCAGAGATATCTAAGACTCAGCAGTGGAATCCTACCGACATACAAAGAAGGGTTGCCGGACAGCCAATAATGATTGCATTTATTTGATAATTTTGCTTTAATCCATGCTAAATTTGGATCTCGCCTCACATATTGTCATCCCAGCCAGTTTCATTTGTTGTGAAGCCTAGATGCCGCCTTGTTTTCCCTCACTTAATACGCCCCCAAAACACATTAAACTATAATGAAAATAAATGTTCGTCAATGCTCAAGTACTTCAAATGAGGACCATTATTGTGCTGTCAGTAAAGACCTTTTCTCCAGAGGCAATTGTGGCGATTCATCAGTTCAATGTCACTCCAGGTAGATCTTCCAGAAAACCGTTTCCAAGCACTTAGCCATATAAGGTTCACGGCGCCATTATTCCGCGCTGACCTATCCTCAAAGAAAATAAATATTTTGAATTGTATTCCACCCACTGACTTAAACTGACAAACTGTGGCAAAAGTGTCTCTATTTTGAAGATTTGTAGGTAAGTGTGTAGACTGGTATTCAAACCAAAGTGATGAACATTTTTGAATTGTTTTCACTCACTTGAACCCACTCTCGGTTCAAGTACCTCCTTATTGATAGATCTCTTGATGAGTCTTGGTATGCAGCACGCCAACTCATCAACAGGCACAGGTACGACAGCATTTTAACTTGGTTTAATGTTCTGGTGACATGCAGGCGTTGCTAACATTCAAGCGGCAACCCCCTCGCAGTCCTGTTATTTATGAACCACAGTCTTATTAATGAGTGCAAAGGAGACTGATGGACTCATTCACCCCTGCGCGCACACATGCGCGTACATACACGCACAGCCGCACACGGAAAGAGCAGAGCAGACAGGATTGATGTATTTACCATTTTGAAAGTTCAAGCAAATGTAAATAATCTCGGCAAGTTTTTTTTTCCCCCTCCTGAGTGATATTAATGGTACTAAAAGCAGAGGATGTCAACGTACATTACGCTTTGCCGACAAAGTGGCTATATGAGGACAAATAATGATTATTGGTTTTCATCCATTGTTACTTTCTATTTGTAACATGTTATGTGTTTTGATCAGAATGATTATTGGATCATCTCATATGTTGATACTTCAAGTTTGCCTAATATGACAAAAGTGTAATTATGTCACATCAAATGGAGCTACATCAACCAGAAGGCTAAGTTTAAAAGCGTCGCTATTAGTGTTAATTAGGAGACGAGAGGGAGGGAGGAATATTTTCCTTTTATGAGATCCTGCAGAAAAGCACTGCGCCAATACATCTCATTATGTTCCTCTAAAGCCGGATTTAAAAGTGATCGACTTGAAAACGCACCAAGGAGCCAGTAAAACTTTTGACTCCACTACAGTGACATGAAGGGGGAAAAAAATGCCTCCTCCATGAATGTGGCAGCTTTCTGAGGGAACACAGATGATAAACTGGTCTGCTCTGGCTCTGGCACCAGCAGGGACACTACAAACACTGGAGGCTGCCGAGCTCTCACTCTTCCTTCAAGGGAATCCTTTATTAGCCCCAAAGCTCCATCTCAATAGCAGAAGATTTAAGCCAATCCCTTTTTAGATTTCAAGCCCCACATCTCTGTATTATTCCACGATCCCTGTTGGCCCTGTTGATGAGAGCTGTCCACCCTCCCCAGGCGCCCGAAGCCCCATCTCCCCACTGTATCACCTCCCACCCAGCACCACTCCGCACAGTCCCTCCTCTGCTCTAATCTATGATTCAAGCTCCACTGTGGGTTAATGCCATTGGACACACTCCCACCCAATTCCAAATCTCACCTCTGGAAACAGATGAAGAGCATGTAAGATGGGTGGGGTAATGTGCAGGAGAGGAAGAGTGGGGTGGATCCAGCTACATGCTACAACTTCACGGCCAAGCAGGCAGCAGTGCAGGCTCTACGGAGGAGTAAATCAGGATTACTCTGGGGAGAACACCCTCTCCCAGTGATACAGAAACACTTGATGAACACACCACACGTTCCACGTACACCTGTGAGACCACAAACAGGTGACTGATCACAGAAGCACAGCGGGACGGGGCGAATCTAAAAGATCCCTCTTGAAATTTACTGTTGGAGGCCATATTGTCAAAGGAAATGGTCACTTCGTGGGAGTTAAAAAGAAAAGTACCAAAACATACTGAACAGTGCTTTTTTTTTCAGCTTCAGGTGCAGACCAGGTGTTTATGGCAGGCAGCCTAACTAACAACTTTTGCTTTGAGTAGAGATAAAACTGGAACAACCTAAATATAAAGTTAAAGCTTGAAAGCAAAAAAGTTGAGCGGAAACTCACATAAATCACAGCTGATGAGCAACAAGCGAACGTACAACAACGATGTAGTCAAAAGCTTGCAAGACTTGAGGCAACTTGCAAAGGGACCTCACTTGATGTTGTTGTTATTCACTTTGGTGTTAGTGAGAGGGAGTTTTGCCCTCAGGGAATTTTTTATTCTACCTCAGTTAGGCTGTAAATCTCACATAAATCCGTTTAAATCTGGGACACTTCTGTCTGGAATATAGGTCCATCAGAAACACATATTCTATCTCAAGCACAAGTTCTTTACAGAGGATTTGCAATTCAACAATGCCAGGCACTCAATCCCAAGTCTTCTCATATGGAGGAGAAAAAAATGTTCGATGCCAGTACATTCTATAAGAACATTGGGCTGCTTTCAATGCTATGAGCTGGACATAATGTCCTAACTTCTCAAGAGCCATCTTTTTTTCCCCACCAGTGAGGATGTTTAACAATATCAACCTTTACAAAGGGCAAGATGGAAAACAAGATAGCAAAGGAGAGCTCATAGGACGATGGAGAGATACATGGAAATAGGTTACATGATATAAGAGTCAGACGTTCTTGTCATAGTAATTGCACATGACATTTAATTGTGAGAGTGGCATCTTGTTTAATCAGATGTATCCTCAAGCATCTAATTAGTCTTCAGCAAGACACAAAAAAATGGAAAAGGAAAATTCAAGAGCAAACAAGTCCTCTGTTTTTTTGGTGATGTTTAAACACCTAACATATTGTGTGTGTAATAATCATTTACAGAGTGGTTTACTGCATCACACATGGCAGAGCTGATTTAGCTAAATCTGCATTTCAGTCGCAGCAAAAGTGTGTGTGCATGTGCCGGCAAATGCCATCACAAGAGCTTTTATTGACATTTCAACCTTGCAAATAGAAAACTTGAGGCCGACTGTCCACATTCACCTCCTCAATATTTAACTCACACTCATAAAATGACACTCTTGAGGTTAAAAAAAAGATTTTTTGCTCCTTCAGAAAAGCAATTAATGTCAAGTGTAAAATTGTCAATGTCGCTCAGGCCTGGAAAGTATGGCTAATATCCCTCATTAGTATGATAAAGGTTCTTACTCTCCTTCAATCTCCATCAGGGTTCACTTGCTCTCCAATGGCGATAGTATATATGATCCAAGGCTTTTTCTTCTCATCTATTCCAGTCAGTCACAAGGCCTTTCCGGCAAGTGTCACATTTTAACAAACAAAAATGCATCAAACTGTGGCACAAGTTGTATGACTGTGATGGCTCCATTATTACCTGTTAGAAGGCTATGTGTTGCCTATTCACCACATTTTAACCGAAAAGCCACAACCTATTTTTATTTTTATTTTTTTCAAAGTTCTCGAGCAGTGAGATTGTCTATGACGGGAGTCCCAGTCCTGTCTCCTCTACATTAGCATGCAGCTCGGTATAGAAAGTGCAGAGGCCCATACCTAATGAGTCATGTTCCCTGTCCTCCCCGTAGCAGGCTGATGTTTCCAATGAGCTGTGGCTCCATTCCCATTCCTTTCTCCCACTCCCACTCTAAGGACCGCAGCCTCTCTCCTTCGCTGACAGCCTTCATTCCCGCGGCTCACCTGGAGCTGCTCACATCAGCACCGCCATAATGGAGTGTGAAGTGTGAAAACATTTAACTGAGAGGCAGGTTCATTTGAGCTGCATCATTTCCAACCCACCCAGACAGAAGACGTGTGGTTTTCATTACACTTAATGTCCAAACAGACATGGGAGGCGTGCAGGTGCTGAGTGTCATTTGTGGTTTTCCATTTATGCTTTACCTTCTGATAAATAAGGGCCAGGGGGGCTCAACCACTGCAGGCATTGTGTATTCATTGCTCGGTTTGATAGGGCAGATGCACCCTGCTGTCAAGACACCCATAGTTAGCTTCAACACATTCATTGTTTCTCCACTTTATCAGAGGTGACCTCCTGAACCTCTTGGCGTTTATGAAACTAACTTGCAGCTCTATCTGCTGATGACTGGTGCGGCCTGATGTTGCAGTGTAACGTTACAGCACTTGGTTGGCGACTGTTTACCGTCACATGTCCATATCCTCTGGGAGACCCTTTATTGTACATTGCTGACCACAGGGACATTTTCACTGAGCATAGCAACCAGGCGTCCTGCTTGTGTTTTTATCAAACAGCACGATCAGCGATGTAATGAGGACTCCACATGAGCGCTGTGATTGTGGAATCCCCAAACTCCAGTCAGAAGCCATGCCATTTTCAACCCCTTTGATGATGTCATGAGGTGGGTTCCCATCTTCTACCCCCTGTGCTTCTGTGATGGTGGCCAAGTTCCATTGCTGCACTTAAGAGAACCCTTCTGTCTAATCACTGCTGCCCTGCAGAGTCTCTTCTCTGACACCAATCCCATCCGTATGTCCTGCTCTTAAATTACCCTGGCTAAGCACCCTCTCCTGCTCCACTCCACTCCACAGAGCCATTATGGTCCCTGCCCCTCCCCGTTTGACTGTGGGTTTCAATACTGTGTATGCCTTGAGGGTTGCCTGACAAGGCAGGGGTCAAGGCAGCCAGCACCTCCCTCTTCCTCAAATCACAGCTGCCTGCCAACACAGACCCTGACAGTGTCACATCGGCAGCACACTGGGGGTCTTTGAAGGCTCTCCCTCAGTGTCTCTCACAGTATCCAAGGTTGTAATGATGGCCAAACTGTGAGTATGCGGTGGCAACATCTAAAAGGAAAAGTAGAAATACTTAAGTAGTGAGGAGATGAGGAGTCAAAGTTTACACTTTAGTTACATGTAGGAGATTAAGGCTGCTGTAGGTGTTTTTTAATCAAGTACAAACATAACAATAATAATAACAGTAATAATACATTGTATTTGTAATGCACTTTTCATAAGAATCTCAAAGTGCTAACATTGGCTTTCTTCTATTGTTGCCCTGTCCATGGCACCCCATGTCTCCTCTCAGCCCTACCACAGTGCAGGCCGGCCTGATGGTTTATAACTACTTTTATATTTCAATCCCACATGGAGAGATATGAGTCCTCCCTTCTGGCCTCCTCCATAGGTAAGGGATTAGACTTGGTGGGATTTCTGGACCCTAAGCACGCTTCTCTTTTATGCCTGCCTTCCTGCAAGCTGTTCCTGGACTTTTGCAAAGCCCACTGTTTTCCTCTCACCATGCTAATTTATCTAAAAACATAACACCCTGACAGCCAGAACCCCAAGCTGCCTTTATGGGTTAGAAGGGTGATTCTTATCCAAACGCCACTTGGCCCATCCATCTGTTTGGCCCTGGAACCCGGGCATCTGCTCACTGCTATTGTTAGGCTTTGTCAGATGACAGGCCAAGACCCTCATGGGGAACCTTGGTCAACTCTCATGCACAGTAATGTGTGTTTGCACACGTACAGAAGTGTACATGTGTTTGTTATTGCCTTCAAGGGCCAGAGCGGGAGGCCAAGTGCTGGCTCAGGCCTCTGTCTTTGTTATGGTGGCTGGCGGTGGAAGCAGCAGTGGCTACAAAACATGCCGGGAGCCCTTGAGCCATCCCAAAAGTCCTGCCTGGATGACCTCCAACCACAGTAACAACTCTTTCAAAGGATACTGGTTTATGTACTCACTGACAGACTTGAGAAAGCCTTCACAGTCACTGACCATTGCTTGCTCCACTTTTCAGGGAGACCTTCAGAATACATCATGAGATATGTTTACATGAAGAGTGGAGTGGAAATGTATTCACTGTCAAGGTGACTAATTGTTTTTTTTTTTCTCCTAACACCAGAACAAACTCAAAGTACATATTAAATGCAAACAGAAAGGAAGCACAAACAGCTTTAGCATGACTTTGTAGGGCACCAGGAATGAACTGCTGTCTTTTTTGAGATATGGATTAAAAACAAATCTGTCCTTCATCTTTTGTAGCCCTTTAAAAATATTTTCAGTCTCATTTAAGCGATATTTAATGTCAAAGTGGAGATAAATTAAAACCTAGGAGAACATTTCCTCTTCTTGATATGTAATGATGAAACTGGGCTTGAATCTGTAATACCATATTACTTCATGTATTGTACAATAAATTGGCTTTCATTTTGATCTAACCTAAACACCAAATTATCCACTCTGTCCTCACTGGCTCAGGTTCCCTGCAGGACTGCTGTTCCGGGTCAAAGATCTCTCCTGCATCATTTAGGCCATTCTGTTCCTCTGCCCTGCATTAACTTTTAACCAGGTAATTAATCCCAGCCTTCATCCCTGATGTACATTTTTGACTGGTAATGACGAGAGGAAAGGAGCTGAGAGGAGAGACAGCATGTTGCACACCTTGATGTGTATTTTGTTTTGCTCATTTCTTTATTCATCTGTTCTGCCTATTCCACATTTAACTTTTCATGCATTTTGCAGTTTTGAATAATTAAGAATGTTGATTCCCAAATCATAAAAAATTAATGTGTGAAGGATGCATAATTAAGTACTTTAATTCTAGGATTTCTGACGCATTCCGCATTTAATTATCATTTTGGGGGAAGGGTTGAATATAATGGGAGGAGACAGACACATTTGATGTAAGCAACGCACTGTAAGAATCTAGAAAAAAAATAAATACGAGGACATATAGGGGGGGGGGGAAGTCCGCTCATGTGTACCATCTGAAAGTCTGAGATCTGCCAAATATTGCCCATTCAAAAGCAGACAATATGTCATTATGAGGAAATATTTTACAATTAAAGTGCATTTACTTTTCTAAAAAAGGGGAAAATTATATAACTACCGATTTGTCTTTTTTTGTCAAACCAAGAGACAAAGACTTTGAAAGATTCTTTCAGAGAAAGCCTTAGAGCCAAGCAAGGTTCCAGCAGTTAATTTATCTCATGTTTTCCATGATGAATGGAAGCCATTATGCATTGAATAATAGGAGTCAAGAGGATTTATTACACACAGCGTAGCAAAACTTCAATAATGTATCCGGCATGACCTATACACAAACATCAGCAAACAACTTCCTTTGTAAGTGGCTGCATTCTTCACTTTCTTTATGGTCTTGGCAGGAGTTGCCACCATCTAAACAAATTATTCAGAAAGAAGCGTGATTAAATGTTTTTACGTTTAATGTCACCCATCTAAAAACACCAAAAACAGTGACCTCTAATGGGACACAGTTGTACATTGAGCATCTGTGTGTCTAATAAATAATAATAATACAAATGCAAACAGATTAAACATAAATGTATTGAGACCATAATTAACAGCTTTTGCGACGGGTTGAATTTAATATATTCATTTTTTAGATATGATTGTTTATCTGCAAAATGCTGTACAGAAATGCCCTTAGCTCTTGGCATTTGAGACTTGTACAAGCTAGGCGAACAGATCCAAGCAGGTGGTATAGCCTCGGTGTTCTTCAATTAAATATGAATGTTTGAATGTATTAAAAAGTATCTCATATTGTGGAGGGAGAAAAAAACACAGGACAATATGTTCCATTTTAAACTTTCAGGCAGCAAGAGTTGATGGTGTTTGCAAACCGACACCATGACACAAACTTGGGTTTGTTGGAAAAAAGGCTAGTAGTTTCACTTCTTGTGTTATGAAAAATCAATCTGGGTGTGGGGGGAAAAAACAACTTTCCATACTGTGTATATCGGCATGTATATGTGAGTGCGAATCAAGTGAGATCAAAAAGAAAAGTAAGAGGGAGACTTGGGATAATACCTTTTTGAAAAATGAGTGAATGTCAATAATAATAACAGAATTTTCTGTGTGTGGGCCTCTGTTCAGGTGCCATCAAAAGTAGAGTCTTCTGTCCTGGGAGGAGCCAGGGAGACATGGGGATGCTGCTAGAACATAGCTGCTGGTTAACTTCTCAGCCTCCTCCACATATTAATTAGTACCCAGAGGAAAAGGGAGGGGGGAACTGGGACAGATGAATGGTAAAGGGGGATGACTAGAGGGTTACAAGGAGGATCCCCTGGTGACAGGTAGGGAACTGTATGCACTCTTGAGGACATGCTACTGGAACAAAGATGGAGTTCTGGCTCCAAAATACTGAATGTAATTGTAACTGTTACTGCGCTGAGACTATCCAGTGGGTAGTTATGAATATTCAGTTTCTCAAAACCAAAAACACAAACAATTTTGAGGGTGGAGTCAACACGCAGCATAACAATCAATAATCAATGTACCCAAACACGATTCATCAATGAGACAGGTGCAGCCATTATTAAGACAGTGTGTGCACGGCAAAAGATTTTAAAACTTTTATTACAAAACTGAGCATTACTGCTAGTCCAGATAAACGTTTCTTTTTTTTTTTTTATTCCGAGTGCTCAGAAGGTAGCAGCAAGATTTTGGTTGTACCAATCGATCAAAACTGCAACTTTATAGAAGTTATATAGTTTTGATCTTGAAAAATATTGAGATCATTGAACAAAGGTGACAGAAAATGCTGATGTTGCCAATGATGCAGAGGTTATAACTCTACAATCCAAATACACCCATTATTTGATAATATTAATTAGTTGATATCCTTTTTTCTTTTAATTAAATAAACAGATCAGCAGTGAGTGACTTAATATGTTTAGTGTGAGAAGTGTGTGGGAGTGTGTTTGTGAATTATGTACTGGATGTTCGTGTGTGTGAAGCGGGAGGTTACAATTTGAGTGACTGTAATGTGGTTAAAACAAACTGTCACAAACACATCAAACTGACGATGGTTCCCTTTAAAGTGATGAGTGAGAACATCCTGACACAGATAGTTCTCAATGGGCCAATGTCATTTAATACCAGCAAGCTAACAAATGATGAATTAGAGCCATTAAAGACTATAAGAATCTTGATAAAGCTAGGATGAAATGCAAGTCGAGATCATCAGTCGCCCAAAGGCAACATTTCTTTTTTTCCAAGAATAATTAAGCCTCACATTATTAGGACCTAGGGTGTACCCCAGTAATTATCGCTCCTCAGCATTACGCTCAGAAAGACTGCATGAAAGCATCTTGCCTAATGCGCTCACATTCCAATGTTCTGCCACTTTTTTAAAAGACACCCAAATGGCGGTGAGAGCCTAATCCTATCGTGCAAAATTGACACCCTCATATGCCATCTGTTTAAATACAGTAAATCTGGTTTAACATAACAGACTCATAATGAAAAGATAGTAATCCCGTAAATTGGGGCAATGAGAGAGACCAATATCTGTAAATGAAAACTCCCCATCAGCCTATGTGCTCCACATTTCCATCTTGGCAGATAAAGATTCCAGTGTAGCCTAATGATACTTTGGATAATTTTCCATTTGTTTGATGTGTTTCTGGGATTCAGGTACAGTTTTCATTTAAGTGGGTCACTCAACATGCAATAGAAAAATGGATATGCTTACAGTCAAATGATCAGGAGCGGTGGCAATGAAGCACATTATTAGCTACCTGGCGCCAATGAGTAACTGTAAGCGGCAGAGATGGAGGTGAAAGGAGAGGATGGGGGGCAGGGGGATTCTGCAATTTCTTATCCTCCGGCAATTAGCCAGGAAATGCTACAGGCTCTTTGATTGTGGGGATGTTTAAAAATGGAAGAGATAAAAGAGCCACAGATGTTGCAGCCCTTCCTCATGGTAGACACTGGCTGTGAGCACAAGAGATAGCAGAGGCTCTGATAGTCTGCTCGTCAGACGGAAAGGCCCAGATAGGCAGCGCTGAACTGATCCACTGGCGATAACTTCTGTCAATCAGGCCTTAGGCTCGATAAATACATGCAGCTCATGGGAAAATTAGGCCAAATGGGAGTTTTGATGTGAAGGGTTACAGAGGAGTGAGTTATAGAGGGGATGCAGTGAGGCGCTGTCGCAACCAATAACAAAGAGTGAAAGAGAAACATGGCAGTAAGGTCGACTCTTGGAGGGAACTTGGAGCTTGTCATGGTGACTGGTTCATCCCAGTCATGTCAACTTGGGTCAAGGTCAGAGTGAATCTGTCACTGTCTTATGGTTTCAATCAAAATTCTGATGAGGGACTTGGTACTGTCTATAACCCTGCCCTTCACTGTCATGGCGGAAGTCCATCTTTTTGTTATGCTGGCCGGAGGGACATCTGCAATTGTACTGCAGAGACTTTTGGAGGGGGAAAAAAGCCAAATTTAAAATTGCATGCCCATAGACATTGGGTTTTATCCTTTCTGTGAGCATAGATAAGAATCAGACATTAAAGGCAGCTGAAAGTCTCAGACAGCTCAATTTTAACGCAATAATTTGTAATGTAATCTCTAAATGAACATAAGAAGGCTACAAAATGGTGAACCAGCATATTTCTGACTGGCTGCTCTACATGTAGGCTAACGTTAGGCATCATTGGCACCTGACGTTCTACATATGATACTGGCACACTACGCAGTTGTGTAATTGACAAGATCCTCATATGGGACCCTAATTATTAGATATTAATCATGAAATACTGCAAATTAATCTTAACCGAAATGAAGCAATGGGCATGCTACAATGTAGCATGAAGTCAAAATATTCTTCTCTCACCAAACGTCCAATGTCTGTGACCCGAGTAAATAAAAGACCTTGAAACTGAGAGCCCCAGAAGATCTGAATAAGCATTTGTCAAGTTCTTGAATATACTCCTCAAATGCAATTGTCATGAATTATGTTGTCATTAATGCAGGCCAAAACAGTTTCAGTTGAAATCCATCTTGATTGAGTCACATTTCCCACCCAAAGGGATAAGCATGTACATTGTCGATATATATTAAAAGACAAAGACAGAACAGGGAAAAACATTGATTAAGTAATAACAGGTGATTTGTCACTCAGACTGGGTAGTGTCATTAAATTACACGTGTTGTACAAAGTAACAGAAATATGATTCCTCTACCCAGGAAATAAATGTTGAAAATATTGGCACAGCTACTTGTGCAGACAGAACAGCACCCTGTTCACCAACACAATCTGCACTGAAGATATGAGCAAAACAAACTTTCCAAGTTATGAAATTGACATTTGACAATTATTACACAAAACCGATTACAAGCATTCCCCGGGAGCTCTTTGATATCACAGCCAAAACAGAAACTGCAGTTAGAGCATTGTATTGATTCTTTTCAAGCTTATCCCACCATGTTTTACCAGGTTTATTCAATCCACATCTGTCCTTGAAGCCTTGTACTTTAAGTCAGAATACACAGAGACAAATCTCTCCAACATCCCATCGTTACTTTAGAGCCTTAACCCTAATGACCCTACTCAGAGAGGAGTGAGAAAAAAACTAATTCCGTGTAACTTTTTAATGTCTGCGGCTGATTAAGATAAAGCCAGCCTGTCTCTTCTCCTCATGATTCTCGTTCCCACTCCCCTCTGGAGCCAATTTTGTTTGGTTGGGAAGAGTGGTAGATAAAGCAGAGAGCTGGCGAGTTCTCTAATCTGAGGAGTAGTGTTGGAGCAGCGAGGGTGATGTGGGAGAATAGTGCGCTCTCAGAGCATGGACAGATAAAAAAAAAAGGCTGTGATTGGGATCAGGAGTTTGATGTTGGGTGCAAGATAACAAAGACAGCACGTCATCCCAATGGGTCGAGGTTGGGGATAAAGCGCCCCCGCTGCCTCCCGTCTGCTTTTTCAGTGTCTTACTGAGTCGGGGGCTTAAGGCAACAAAAGTATTGAGGGGGAAATCTCCACCAGGGGTGATACTATTCTTTCCACTTTCCCTTATAACATTTTTTTTTGGTCCAAAGAAATATATATAAAACGTGTTGGAAATTAGAGCATCATGCTACTTATGGCACTGAATGAGTTGCAGAAGAGCTATATTTTTGGAGGGTTTGCATTGGTTAAGGCAGTGTTGTAGTCTAGACTGCACCGAGACTATAGATCTTCAAGAATGAAACAAGACCACTGAAGGTTGAGACCAAGACAAGACCAAGACCACTGAAGGTTCAGACAAAGACAGGACCAAGACTGGAAACATAACAGAACAGAACCCATAGGCAGCTATCTCATTTCAAGCATTTGGGGCTTTTTGTTCCAAAAACAATATATACCATAGTAAGATCTAGATTTGTCTGGTGAACATGGCATCTAAATTGACTTGAAATCGTAAAAATACACAAACACAAAATACATTTAATAAGAAGGACGAGAAACTTAGGCTAAATACTAAATCTACCATTCAAAGTCTAAATCTACTAGTCATTCATTTGTTGCTGAAAGCAAGGCAGAGTTAAAAAAAAAAATAAAAAAGGGGTCGGGGACTCAACTGGGCCACGTTTAAAATAAACAAAAAAGTCCTCTCCATCCAAGACCGGGACAAGACCAAGTAACATTACAGTCCAAACTAGATCAAGACCTTCAAAAAGTAATCATGAGACCATTTCCGTCTCATGTTCTCAGACTTGAAATGTCTGTCAAAATAATACAAAGGAGAAGAAAATAAGATATGTATTACACAGATATTTGTCAGAAGGCCGACCCGAGGTAGCAGGTGCAGTCGCTGTGGTTGCTCTGTAACAGGAGGTCCAGTTTGAAAACGTTCTTCCCCAGAGACTCACTGAAGTAACCCATTACAGCACATTCAATGAAATATTCATATGTGATCATGATGGCCTATTTACAGGGGGCTCTGCACCTTTCCCATTCTCACCATTGTACTCACCAGCTATAAGTGCACAGAGAACATGTGTGTCATCTCCTACAATACATCACTCTGTTCCTGTCTGTAGTTTGTTCAAACCACAGTGAGCAGCTTAGTTTAGCATGATGAATGTGCACTGTGCCCCTGCATCCACCATGTTCACTGTTACATGAAAAGGCAATAAGTTGTGCTGACATTTATTCTTCTAATTAATACGACCTTGCTCACAGTTGGAACAAAAAAAGAAACCTGAAAAAAAAAAGAATCCACAATGCTATTTCATACCATAAAAAGAATATAGTCAGGATAATCGTCATAAGTCAGGATATCAATAAGCTTGAAAAGGCTCCTATACTCTTATATACATGAAGACTAAAGCATAATTGAATATGAGCCACTGTTATTTCAGGGTGCAAGTGGGTTGTTTTTTTCCATAATGTCCTCATCATTCACCTGTGGTTACAAACTGTCGCCTCACATCTGCTCACTCAACTGTTTGAGTCAAAGTCTATCCTCTCAGCTGTTACTGTAGGCTTCCACCAAGCACAGATTTGGGGCATGTGTGGGCACAGAGAATATTATCTTCATTAATTGGAACAGCGCTTCAGTATGCTATTTGCAACTTCTCCATCTCAAAACCAACCATACAAATATTTTGACAGCGTTCGCCCAAAATATTGCTATTCTGAAGATGCCCAGCCAAGAGCAGCCTGCAAAAAAACAAGGGTAAGACCATAAGGCTTTTGGTGGGGAACAATCATCGTCAGCAGCTATTTGAGTAACCGCTGTCAAATTGCCGCTCTGCAGTTTTGCTCCTCGGTTCTTTGTAGCCTAACACCTCTCTTGAGCTCCTGTTTATAAGCAGAGACGCTTTCTTCCAGCTTTTCATGGTTCCTTGGAGACCCTTATTAGCTATGCAAGTGTAGCAGCGAGTTCAACCTCCAATGATGCTGCACTATACGAAGAGAGGTGTCCTCGTTTCTTTTGTATGAGCAGGTGTTATTCACACATAGACAAGCTTGTCAGGATCTAAAATAAGACTTTTGGAATACTAGATAACAGGTGACTATTTATAGACAAGACAAAATTATTCAGACCATCTACAAAGCAAGAGAGAAGCACTGTGATCAGTAATCTTCACCAATGGGTCCAGTTGTGTTCTCCAAAGAGCAACACACATTTATTCCATCTCGCAAATGTAAGAGTTTGTCCAAGCGGCACTTTATAGCACATTAAAATCTTCTCGCTGTATTCCGCATTGAAGCTAGACTGAAGGATAAGAGGTTCTCTGGGAGCCAGACAGCTATTCTTCTTCCAAATTTGCATATCCTACTGAGACAAGGCTGGCTTCAGATTCAAAGGGACAGAAAAAGAAACAAACAGATACAAAAGCAAATCTTCCAAAAGCTTTTGTATTTGAATAATCCAAGGCGCTTCCTCTCTCACTCAAATATTTTGATGGAGGCATCCATACCGAACGTATAGAAATATTTAATGCCTGGCATGGTTGGTTATGTGAATAAATGGAGAGATTAAGACAGAGCCATTTAGCGAAGGGACCTGAAAACTGTGGCATCCTGGCAGTTTGTTCTAATTGAAAAAAATATATCATGCCAAGGGGTATTTTTGCTGACTGATTCATTCTGAGGCTCTAATGCTCTTAAAAAGAGCTTGCAGAGTTGCATGTTGTTGCTATCATAGCAGTAATGCACTGGTGCTGATCCCTAAATAAGATTTCATCCCCTGCTCTATGGATTAGAGCGCTGAAAAGATTCAGCTGTAACATATTATCTTCTCCACATGGAAAAAGAAAACCAGAGGGGAAGTCGTAGCTTTGAGACTGTGTTACGTCTGTTACAGTCTTACACTCTTCTTCACACAGTATCTCAAATTTCAAGGTCTGTTGTAACAAATGGAAGCGCTGGCGGAAAAGAGTGAGGTGCAACGGCACTGTGGATCAGGTGGGGGTAGGGGGGTACTGACTTCAGTCAAGTTTCAAGAGAGCGTGCGCCTGCTTCTTTGGTCCCTGCTTTCTCACACCATCAAGTGGTGCTGACAAGACAAAACGGTATAGTGGCACCTGATATGCCACCACGCACTGTTCCCCAGATGCTATTAATAGGAGATGGCCACCTGACTTTCTGCACAGTCATCTGCATTTCCTGCGGTTTTGAGTAAAGGGAGGCTAAAACGTACCATAAGAAACCTTTCCTATTCATCTAATGACATCTTTATTTCCTTTCTGTTTGCGGCACTGAAGACGAGCTCTTCACCGACAAGCCGCGCCTTACATAAATGTGACGGCGATATTACATGTCATCCTCATGCATGAATAAGTGCCTGTCTGAGTCACTATTATGTAAAAGTCACAATGGTAATTTTGCAAGGTCGAAACATTGTCCTAACCCTTTCAATGAAGCCGACATCTATATTGAGGAAACGGCACAAGGTAAAAACACGTTCACAAAGAGATTAATTATGTTTTGCATTTGTCAGTTATTTTCCTGTTTTGGTGTGGAGAGTAAAACACTGAGAACACACACCCCGAGCCACACTATCTGCATCAAAATGATTCACATTTGAGCACATATTAAAGTTAAAGCTGTAATTAGACTGAATGTATTAGTGGTTTAACTGAGAAGTGCAGGTGAGCATCGCATGCTCTCACGATGGCGATTAAGTATTAACATCCATTACTGATGCAGCTTTTCAGGGACATGCCAATCCCTCTTTTTGATTATTTTTCAACTCACCAGATTTCTCCAGCAGTTAGGTAATTCCCCCTAATGACATTGTTTTATCAGAATAAAAGCCCTGAGATTCACGTTAGTTTTGGCTCTTGGTGATTCTTATACCTACCCTGACTGTGTTTATATTATATCATACTGAAGTGGGTACTTTTAAGTTGATGGTGTAACGGGAACGTTTGCCGTTTGGCTCGCAGGGTCTGATGGTTCCCACATTGCACAGCTGGAGGTGAGATCAACAATAGTCCTGTGCAGCTGGCAGTAACATCCAAGCAGGGAAAACAGGTGAGGCCATTCTTTTTT
This sequence comes from Mullus surmuletus, assembly GCA_903171835.1. Classification (NCBI taxonomy): domain Eukaryota; kingdom Metazoa; phylum Chordata; class Actinopteri; order Syngnathiformes; family Mullidae; genus Mullus; species Mullus surmuletus. The sequence goes on along the minus strand of CAESWR010000037.1, from coordinate 384,305 downwards.
TGCAACTCTACACTTCCTCAAGTATGGCAAACTGCAGTTACATGGATGTTACAGGGCGGCCTAATCAGAAGCGAGGTCAATGGTGTGAACAAGTGATTTCTAATGGAATGAGTCATGGTTACACCTTGCCCTAAATGGTGCTTTGTGTACAGAAAAAAAACTGCTGTCATTTACTGAGGAAAAAGTGCCAATGGACCTGACACGATGGTCATTTTCTTAAAGCATTTTTTGGCTTTTCTTTGAAATCCCTACACTGATCTAAAGAGAAACTAACACCTAGAATGCCACTGAAATCTCCATTTCTGATTTACTCCAGCCTCTGGACCTGCCCTTTCCTTTCTCCTCAAATTAGCTTTTCACCTTTAATTAGCCAGTGCCAGCCATGGCATTGAATTGAAAAAAAAAAATCTAACGCACGGCCATTAACACAAAAAAACGGTTTGGAGAAAACAAATGCCTTCTGCTTCTCTTTTTGAAGTTCGTTTAACAATGTCCTCAAGCCACCATTTTCCAATGTGTGAGGAAGTGCCGGCAAACAAGACATCCATCAAATTGACAGACAAAACAAATTACAAGGCAAACAGAACCTTAATGTGTCACCAGAGCTAATGGTGTCAAGGATGGTTGGCAGTAGACCCAGACACTTGCATGCTGCTGCTGTCACACTCGCACGGCCTTGCTCTTCAACCCACAAAACCGACTCCGACTAAAAGGGAGGGAGGGATGGCTTCTAGATGACGCTCAGGTATTAACACCCTGCACACTATTAACAATGCATCAAACTGAGATTCATAAAAGTCCATTACATTGCAGCGATTCAGCACAGGAGGCTCTTGTGTCGGGATGATCTAAGTGTACTGAAGCTTGTGCTCACAAGTGAGATTATTGTTTAAATGAATGATGCTGTCTCCCTAAAGCCAATAAAAGTGTAATTACATGCCTTAGGCCTTGGTGACAAAGCGCGTGCTGGTGACAGCTATCTTGAAATGAGGAAGAAGGGATTACCTTCACTTTTCATCGAGCTTTGGCATGATCACCTCCACAGAGGTCACCTTGGACGAAACGCCACAATTTTACCAGTCATTAAACTCTTAATCCAGCCACAGTGTGCAGACTTCCATCTCATCTTTCAGAGCATCCTCTGGCCTTATATCACTTCATGCTGCCATTGCATCATAGCTAGCCATTAAAACAGAAAGCAAAGGTGAGAAAACCTCTGCGGGAACAGACGATGCTGTAGATTGAAGTTCACACTGATTCAACACTTTCTCATTTCATACATTTTATAGGGTAAAGCAGAAAATAATCCTTGACAGGTAGAGCAATATCCTGGGAATTACTTTGTTTTACGCTTATTGCCTTTAGGTTATTATTCTACAAGTTATTTTTGTCTCTGCAGGAAATCATGCCTCCAAATCTTTGCGGGGGCATCAGCTGGAAGATTGCAGAGACCACTTGTTAATATTCGCCGTGCTGTATTTTGCAAAGCAGAGCCATTACATATTCAGAGATGGGGAGATATTTTCATGGCACGCAAACTGAACATGATAAATTGGACAATAAATAGACTAATCCAGTAACACAAAAGTGCTCCGAGGCATAATGCTGCACTAAATATGACTTTACAGTGATAACCTGCAAAGCCAGACTGCCTGTTGCAGGGGCAGAGCCACTGAGAAGAAAATCCTCACTGCACACATTTGTTTATATGAAATTATTATATTGTAAACATCACAGGTTTTCAAAGCAAAACAAATTAGCATGAGCACGGACAATATAATGAGGGACATCCAACCAACCATTAGCCAACCATCTTATTTAAATCTTATGCTGTCATTTTAATATAACAGCAGCAGTATTTTCAGGGCTTTGTGTCATTTTTGGCATTGCAGTGGGTAGGATAAAAAGTATCATTTGTACACGTGTCCATACATACATTTCTGTTCCTTCAATATTCATTTTGCATCAGATCCATATTCCATGAAAAGATGAACATGACATCACTTGTTTCCACCTCAAAGAAACATTATAGAACATTTTGGGATAATATTTAAATAAAAGAAAAGTCTGACTTCAGATATCAGATTTCAAGGCTGGTGCCTTTTCCGGTTTCATCATTTCATGGTTTTCACATGTGAGGGACGGACAATTTGTAAGAAAAAAGAAATACCTTGATGATGTAGTTTGCTGCAGGTGGTAACTCAATCATGGCAACTCACTGATAATATGGTCATATTTAAACATGACCGATAACGTAGCTGCGATTATAATCAATCAATCTTAGTAATGAGAACAGGAAGTTAATCCATTGTTATGCATTATTCGTCTGTAAATTAAGGTCTTTGGGGTTAATTAACTAGTGGGCTAAGGACAATGTTAATAATGCAGCACTAATATGAGCCAGGTAATAACACACTTGAGAATGTCCTTCTCAACTCCAGCGTTCAGTTTCCATCCAAGTAGAAATGTACTGCAATGTACTAAACTGTAAATTGTGCATGGATGCAAGTTTTCTTTGCTCGATGTTGGCATTTTTTCTTTTTAAATTTTAATTCAACAGACACACAAGTTCACTTGAATACTGTAAGAAGGCCATGGCATGATCCAAAAGGTTTGAGATTGACGTATTAGAGTGGACATCAAGGTCTCCAACAGTTAGCCTATCACCTGTTCCTGGATCCTGGAGACTCGACCACCACCATCATCAAAACACACAAAACGCTAAGGCTACTGTGATTTTTTTCTCTTTAAAATGTGATCAAATTCAAGAAATGGTATACTCCATTCTGAAACTACTGCAGCAGGATAATCATTTACAATTTCTGGAAATAAAAACGCATCACATCCCCTGTAATCAGATTTAGGCTCAATTACCCCAAAAAACAATTTTCCAACCCAACTAACTGATTTCATCGTCATTGACTTGATGGAGGAATTCTCATGACTTTATTATAAGTAAAAGGGTGACGCGATGATCGGTCATCAGTGCTGATGGTTTAGTGATCCAGAGAAAAAGCTATTGGGGCTCCAACAGAGAATCTTTTCATCTGATCGGTCGTTTTTTCTTGTGTTTCTGTCTAATTCTTTGCAGATAATTCTTCTCTGAACTGATCTGACCCCAAAAGCCCTGAAAGTCTTCACAAGAATTTGCTTTAAAGCAAAATTGTAACACAGTGGATGACGAACTGTGTTATAATGGAGCTTAATCACAAATGGTCGTGAATGCACAGCTAATTAACCCAATCTCATTTAACCGCACTCTATGACCAGTAGCAGCAGGCAAGCATCTTTTCAGCCACCCAATCAGAAAATTTCCCATTTAATATAAAAAAAAAAAAAAAATCTAAAAGTGCATTGACTGTAACCAAGTATGAAAGTATTTGCATATATTAATCACTCATTATTCACATTAATTAACATTTAAGCATGCATTAAATTTCTTAGTCTTTTTGTAATTCAAAATACTCAGCTCTGGCCATTGTGGCTTTAGTCATTTAAAGTAAAATTTTAACATCTGCCTGCCATTTTCTGTGGTATGGACTGTTTCCAATCAATACAGGAAAAAAGTCAAATCAACAAAGTATTTTCTTTTTTCAGTGTACCCACTTTTGTTTACTTTTTTAGCTTCATAAATGCACCAACATTCATGAAAACAGCATTAGTACAGCACTTTTACTTGTATCTCTCTGAAGACAAGAGGGGATGTACGCAGGATGCACGCTGATGCAAAATGTATACATGGCCTTTGTAGCCCCGTTACCCTTGCAGTGAAAATCCCATGTTTCATATAAATACTGCACTTGCATATTTTTCACAAAGCTTGATGCTCTCTTGCTGCATCTCCTGGGGTCCAAAATAACATTCAGCAGCTGGATGGACGTACAGTGCTTTTCTCTGCATGGGAAAAAAGCTAAATGTTGCCTCTATCCTTAACATGGCTTCTAATCTGAACTAACAAATTGCCTACAGCTTCCCTAAAGAACGTATTTCTGGTGGAATAATTGTACTATTAAAGTGTTTTTTTCCTGTGCAAATTTGCATACAGTACATGCCTTAGGAATCACATTTTTTATAAGTGCTAAGCCCATTACAGCCACATTGTGCACAGTTAGCCTACAGTGGGGCTACATTGAATTAGTAAAGCAGTGCGTTGACAACTAAATAACTATGCACCGTCCCGTGGTGATAGCATACAGAGAGAAAATATTTGTGGAAATTTGCATGACCAAGCAATCTCCTCGGGTTGTCTACAAACTGAGAAAGATTGCAAAACTCAACTTTACACAAGTCACAGTAAAACAGTCAGGAGAAGGTCACTGTCAATTCAAGATATAGGTACAGTCCTCAGTCATGACAGGAAGTCTGAAATACACCAGTATATTCCTTTGAGCCATGTCCCTGCATTGGAGTCCCTATTTAAAGTGCACCTCCATGGCACTAGTAGTCTTATCTTCATCCCAGTGCTGTGCTGGCACAGGAAGAAGCTGTTGCTTGACACACAATATTGGACAAGACAGTAACATGGAACATTTAGAGGAGGATGGAGAGGGTACCGTCGCACCAGGCTTGCCAGCTGTGATAATGATGTATAATTTAATTGAAGGCTGTGCTTCTATCCTCCATAGAACTCAAACTGCTCTTCTCTTGTCAATGCATTATTCAGGCTAATGGTGACCCTGAAATAGAAAAAAGCTTCTTATCTGTTTAAAGTTTTATTGCCGAGAGCAAAGAGAGGTAAGGAGGTATATCGAAAGAACGAAAGAAAGTGAGTTGGAGTGTGTTTGTGTGTGTGCGTGTGTGTGTGTGTGTGTGTGTGTGTGGAGGGGGGGCACAGATAAGGTAAAATGCTTACCAAGATATGTTTCAGTCTACTTACAAGCTATGTGACGGATTCCCATCTCTGACCATGACAGCATCATCTTCCTAGCAACAGCACACACACCCCACACATACGAAGTGATGGTTTTTAAAGATCAAGTCTTCATCTGTCCTCTACCTGCAGTGAAAATATTCCTATCTAGGTTTTTACGGCAAAACTTGCCTTCCTTCACGTTTTTCATCATCTCCTACAGTGAACAAATGAGAGACGAAAGAAGTAAGAATATGGAGCGCAGTCAGGCACTCATGCATACTATTAGACAGACAATCTTCAGATGTGAACACACGCACACACAGACAGACAGACAGACACACACACACACACACACACACACGCAGACACACACAGACACAGACACACACACACCAACTTGCAGACAGCCGAGGCAGGAAATGACAGGGTTAAAGTTCCAGGGCCGTAAAAGCGCCCACTTCTATCCATCACGTTAAGTTGTCATATTTGCAGTCGGAAATTCACCCATAAAACACTGTTATTGTAAAGTGTAATTTCCACCGCAATTAGAAATCAGCTTCATTAGACAACGTGCGACAGGAATGTAGCAATTAAGCTGCTCGGTATGGGAAGTGGATTGTGGATGAGGAGCGGTGCTGAAGAGGAAAAGGAAATGCAACACCCGGTGTGAATCAGTTATTTAATGGCTTCACTCTGCATTGCCACAATAACTAATCTCATGTCAAACTACAGCCAATATGCAACAGTTGTTTGAATATATAATAAATCCTTCATCCAAAAAAGTTCATTGCCATTTATGCTATTGCTCATTAAATGCTTTTAGTAGAAAATAGCCGAACAGAAATGAATATTGCTGAAATGTACTAAATGTCATACCAGTTAATTAAATGTGAATATTTTTATTATTCCTATAAATGTCCAGATCTTTGATTCATTCATCTGCAGAATAGTGTTTGTCTTGGAATGATTCACTCTGTAAATGTTGATAATTTGAGATGACAAGGGTTATAGGAGCTAGTCTACAGAATGTTCTGTCAGTCAGGAGTGATATAAGCGGTACAATAATTGGAATATTGGGAGCAAAAGAGCAGATTATTCTTCCAAGTTTAGCCGCCACACACTGCTCAAAATTAGGCAGCAACAACATGTATTTAAATCAGTCTATCCTGTTACCTTTTAGTTTATACACTTATTCCTCAAAAAAGGTGGGGGCGTTCAAAATTGAGGCAAGAAGCAGATTCTTCTCCATTTGCAGTGGCACAAAGCATAATTATCTAATTGGATTTAACTCGGAACAGCGGGCACATTTTCTGCCTTACTAGACTTTTTCATCATGATAGACTAATTATGAGAGAAGGTCTACTTCATCACCGGTCCTCCAGTGTTTCTTATGAAGTCAGAACAAGTATACTTATATTTTCATACCCGCAAACATAGGATGCTCAAAATAGTTTGCTAAGTTCTCACCAGTTAAACTGAGTCACAGTGTGTCAGCAAAACGTCACAGGAACAGATAGTGAGTGATTTTCCCCTTGCTCCATGACAGGCCTTTCTGCACCCTCAGCCCCCAGGATACAAGTCAAAACAAATTAATTGAAACTAAAGACAGTGATTTAATTTTTCTGTCAGGTTCTTGCCTAATTTCCCCCATTAGCTTGTATAATATTTCCATCCCTCTAGCAAAGTTCTGCCTTTCTGCTCAGACCAGGGCACGACTGGCACATTAGGGGATTGGGGATGATATCCATTAATTGTAATTCAACATAAAGAGTGAACTGGTTCATGCAAGGTCAAACTTCTGTCTAAAAAAATAGATTGTGAGATATGCAAGATTATGACTTCTGTTAGCATCATGAAGTAACTTGTTTTTATTCTCAGAGATGGACAATACCTGAAAACAATTTGAGAAGTTTCATTAAAATAGCAATAACTTAATTCATCATGTAGCTTCTTAGAAATTAGTCATTTCTTCACAGTTTGTGTTGTGGTGTCTGTTGCCAAAGCGCAGTGTGCTAAGAAACCAAATTATATTCTTTCCATAAACCTAAAAGCTCTTTTTGTGCCAAAATCTTCATCGACTGCATCGTATGACCACTGCTGACAGCATGCTATTTTGACCATGATTTTTACGAACCGGGAGCATTTGTTCTTGCAAATAAACATTGTGCATCTGTTTCATGCTGATCACGGTGGTTTGCATTTAATGGAAACTAGAACAGTATTCTAACCATTAATGAGGAAGTGCCATAATTGCATCATTTTATTGGCTCTGATCGCAAAACACACACCTACACCCTAGAAGCTGCAGGAGCACTGAGGAAATAGGTAGGATACAGATGAAATATTGCTCAACTAGGTCTGATGGACCATTAGGGTCATTAAAAAACCGTTTTCACGGCTAAGCCCTCCATCTAGCCCAATGTGGCCTGTGCTGTCTTTTTTGACATAAAATAGCATAATCAGATTTTCTAGTTTGCTTCCATAATTTAAAAAAAAGTGGACACTGGGTTTCAAATGTTCTCCTGCTTTTTGGGTATTTGCATCAGTAGCTGATCCAGTCTTTTTTTCTTTGGAGGACAGTCTCATAAAATAGCTGTCTGTGGGCATTACAAACACTGCTTTGGCGTCTGATAAGCCTTTAAATGCATAAATCTGTTACTCCACACAGACTTTGTGGATCATTCTTCACCATTTTACTAATACCTGGTGACAACACACCCCCACAAAATGTCTAAACCCTGCATTGTTTTTCCAGGGCAGACTGTTTTGAGTTTGACTACCGCAGATTTTTAATTACATCAACCATGATTTAAACAAATTAAAATAAAAGTATAACAGATGATTTTCATAAGTTTTTCATCAGGCTAATTTAGTTTGGAAACTCTTACTGTACACTATAGATTGTTGTTCTTCCTCAAGGAGACTAACACATTAATTGCACAGAGATGAGGTAAGCAGTTTGGCGAGTTGATGCGTAATAGGCAGCATTATTCCTGTGTGAGTAGGAAGCGGTGATATTAATTTCTCCTATCCTCTTCTGGTCTATAAACGTGATCTCACTCCCATCACAGAGAGCAAGAAATGCCCTGCTATGGGAGATGGAAGTGTTTGAGTAGTATTTCTGTAATAGGTGTTGTCAACTCTCTACCATCACTGCTTTCCGGAAAGCTACAGTTTAGTATATCAGTTTTTGAGAACATGAAAAAATAAATATATTACACCTTTTCTAAATGTGGACTGCACACTTTTATCATCTCATTGCCACCTTAACATGATCATATATTTGTATTTCCTCAGTATAACCAGGTTGACTGTAATCTCTGCCAGGTGGTTTAAGAGTGTCATAATTTGCACATCATTCATCTGATGTCAGTTGTTGGATTTTTTCTCATCGTCAAACATACAGAAACGGTTACCCAGTCTTATGAGTTTGCCTTAAAGAAGTAGGTTTTATGTTGAAACTTGTACACTTCATGACAATCCACTGACTACCCATAATAAGTCTCATCACGCCTTGCAAGGATGTGTGAAAGAAACCGAAACATACTTTGGTCCACCACAACAAATATATCGTGAAACTTCTCTGTACAAACATCTACATTTTTTTATTGCTTTCACAGAGGAGGATGTGTTTGTCAGTGAGATAACGCAATGACTACTGGGCTGAATTTCACCCAACTTGGTGGAGTGATAGCACGTGCCGGGCAAGAATCCATTAACTCGATTTTTTTGGGCAGATCTATTAAATCTTGAGGGAAAAAAATCCTTTCCGTTGGCATAGATTGACATCTGTGCTCTTGAAATGCCCTTCTGCTAAGCTTAACCTATTACATTCTCATATTTTCCTAGAGAATAATGCACTGACGATGACACAGGTCCATGCTCTCCAATGATTGTCATGTTACTTCTACATAAAAGTCATGATGACATTTGCAAAATATAATATAAATAATATAAATATATAATATAAATCCAAACTCAGTGAAGAAAAAAAGAAAGAATGCCATAGTATGAGGGAGTGTTCGGTCTGCTGAAAACTAAAGCAAAAACACGAAATTAACAGCAAAGTAAAGTCAGCGAGAGTAAACGTATCCGGCCAACACTGACCTTAACCTAAAATCATGAAAATAGTTTATCTTTCTAAAATGTCTGTAAAAAATGATTCAAAACAATGGAAAGCTCGGGAGTGTGTTCCCAGCCTAACTATACTGCTGGAGGTCAGTGCCCTCCATTTCACCAGAGCCCTCTGACAGCTGGGACCTCACACTGTATCCGCTTACAGATTGCTGATTCACCAATCAAATCTTGAACATTTAACCAACATTTAAAAGTTCAGATCACCATTTGTTCACCAGAAACAACTTTTTTTTTACCCACAAATCTTACTTCAAATCTTTATCACATTTAAACACAGAAATAATGACTGAATTTGTATGACCTACTTCGTATGTTAATGATACCAATTTAAGCAGCATACAAACACAATTAAACAAGCAAGAGGGACATGAAACGAAAAAAATGATCATTATCTAATATTGAAGAGCATGCTATTTCAATGTGATACAAGTCTGAGAGTGTGATACAACTCGTTAAGAAGGCACACAAGAGGTGCATCAATACAGTAAAGGAGGACTATAAAAAATGCATTCGAAGAAATGTAGAGGAGAGAACGGGTGAGGCAGAAGTGCAAGTGCAAAAAGCAAAGCGGCAAGGAATCATTAAATAGATCACGGTGGTGACACTGCCTCTTTGAAGACACACAGATCCCACTGAGCATGAGCCTTGAGTGCTAACAATGCCGATAGGCTGCAGGGAGCATCTCTCAGCCTTCTCACTGAGCAGCAGCACCAAGATTAGAGGTTCCTTTAATCCGACAAAGGGGATTAAATGCTACAAGAGAGGCGAGAGGACCGCTCCCACGGAGAGGCTGAGATGAATTATTAACACCTCTCCTCATGACTGGTGATCTAACGTGCTTCAACCAAAAATCACAGTTCTGGCATCCAAACATTCCAGGGGTGCTGAGATAAATGCGTTGTCTCAAAAAACCACGGAGCCACGGAGCGAGCAGGATGTGCGTGAAATTAATGTGTGTGTGAAGAGCGTTTCCAAAGTAACGCCCTAAAACTATGGAATACAGAAATGATGAGAAGCGGAACTGCAGAAATGTTTCATCAAAGAAAAGCAGACAGCTGTTCTCGAGCACTGCAAAGTTACACAAAAGCATCAAGGGGGCTGAAGTGGTCACAACTTCAGGCGAAAGTCAGAAATCAGGTCAACTTCCTTTGAACATGTCTCAAGTGTCATAGCGAGTCATAATTGACGCAAAAGGTACATCACCGAAAGAGCCTATATGCAAGTCCAACTTTTAAAATATATATAAGGAAATATGGTGGTGCATCTCATCTAGAAGTCTCCAGAGGCAAGGTCAGTCTGACATGGCAACGTCTCATCCTGATTATCTTTTATCTGTCAAATTCATTCATTTGAAATGCACAGAAATGCAGGGTAGCTCCTCGCCTTGGATGCCAAGTCTCCCAAATATAAAAATGCTGCCTTCCATCCGGACTTACCTCCCTTGTTCCATCTGCCTTTAGTCCTTGCTTGATAGGTGAGTTCAGGGCAGCCAGACAGCACCAAGAGAAAAAAAATAAGTTCAAACACAGAAAGAAATCCAGACTTTGCCCTGGAAAACATGTCCAAGAGTTACTGGCAGCCAAGTCACTTTCACATGGCTGTGTTTCCTCCTAGAGCGGCGCGGCTGTGGCGCATGGAAACCCACGCGTGGGCTGTCATCAGTCACGCTGGTGTCAGCAGTGGGTCTCCAGTCCTACCATGCTGCTGCTGTGTGATGCCCCAGCTGGGTGCTGGTCTTCACTGACGCTGGGGCTCCGAGTGAAGCCACATCTCTCCCGTCTGTAAGCTCTGCCTCACCAGAGCGCACAGGAACCAAACGGCAATGCACAGCTTGCCACGCTACGGCACGGCTCAGCTACGCTCGGCACAGTGCATTGGAACTCGCTCTCACTCCAGCTCTCTCACACACACACACGCTCACACACACACACACACACGCTCACTCCCCTCTCTCACCGTCTCTCTCACGCTCACTGCTGCCACCGCTGTCGATGCCGATGCTGCTGCTGGAGCTGCTGCTGAATTATTTCCTGCCCTCCTCACTCTGTGTTTCAGAGGGAATTCATTCCTCCGTGCTCAGTCCATTGCTTCAAGCTTAACGCTGAGGAGAAAAGCGGTGGGAGCACAATCCGATTTCTGCACTCTAAGGAAAGGAGTTTCCCGGGTTGTGTTGGACTGAGGCAGTGTAAGTCAGAGAAAGAAAATTAAAAATTAAATAAATAAAAAAGGCGTAGCTCGAGAACAAAGGTTTTCTCAGTGGTAACTCAAATCTTCTGTTTTACATCACAGTCGCACCACCTTTGTATTGATGACCTTGATCAGCAAGGCATTTACATGGAGATTGCATCACACATGTCAAACTAAGGAGCTTAAGATTAACTCATACAATGAACCAAGAAAACACAAAAAGAGGATGGAAGGAAGAGCTGTGGTGCAGCCTTTGTAGAGTCTTCACCTTTTGACCTGCCCCTCTTGGATGTGAGAGCTCATAGTCAACACAAGTGCTGAGAATTTCCATGAACTACAGATCAAATCAAGGAAGAAATGTGTTTGATTGAAGCAGTTATATAAATTCTGCTTTTCAAAACATGTTAACATCGAGACATGTCGTCCAACTAAACAATGCATTTGTACCACATGACCAGCGCCACATGTGATGAGGGTTGGGTGCTGTTGTGATGTGACCCAATCAGGATAACCGCAGAGTGCGCTGCATTACTTATTAAAAAACTGTAGATGATGATTTATTTCAAAATGTCAGTGGAAAAAGTTGAAAAATATATAATTCCATATAATTATGTTTAAATACATCAGATGGATTATGAAGCAGTGATGAGTCAAATGCACCACATTTTTAGTTATTCCAGAAATAGCTGATGATTTATCAAAATATTTGATGTTATTTGTTGCTTCAATTGTCGGCAATTAAAATCACATTAATTCTTAAAAAAAAAAACAATAATATTTTCCAGATTTTATTCAACAATCTACAGTAGAAGCCCCTGCGAGAAAAAATGTGAACGCAGAAGTGTTTGTTTGTGCTTGTGAAAACCCCCGCGTTTTCTCAAACACAAACAAACACTATTCAACAATGTATTGGTGAGGAACCAAAGCTAAAGGCATTGGGTGACACTGCAAAGGTAGTGTATAAAAGTATGGAATTTTCAGATGTGACTCAGTTTATCCAGATAGTAACTAACATTCTCTGACAAAGCCCCAAGGTTATGGAGCTTTGACAGAGAAGCTCCATAACCTTGATGTTCCCAAGTTCATAAAACAGGTACTTCACAGGGGAGGAGGTGTGAACAGGCTGTCTCAGGCACACCATGGCTTTAATGTCCTAATTACAGTCACTGAGGAAACCCATGATCAAGCCCATAATTTTTTATACACACTGCAAATTAATATTCTGAATCCAGCATAATCTTCACTCGTTTTCTAACTGCACCCCCGACTGTCCTTTCCCTTCACACTATCTTGCCTTTCCTTCGAAAACAATTTGCAACAACACTAGGAACAAGAATTAATCTTTCTGCACATGTGGATAGAAGTGCCTGTTTTTTTTCTTCAAGACAACAGAAGCATCTGTTTGCAATATGTGCAACGGCAGACAAACACATCGAGCATTTGATTTTCTCAACTATTAGCAGGAAATGACAAGAGCTGTTGTACCTAATGAATTGGTCAGTGAGCACAATGCACCTAACGTCAACAACCGAGTGGGGCTTTTTATCCCTAACCTGGAGCGTTTTGGAGTTTTACAGTAATAGATTTCTTTTTCCCACCGACAGAGCCTGGAGGGGCACCATTGGCTCCAATTTTAAATTATATTGGCAAGGATAAGCACAAAGTAGCTTAGGTCCGGGTGGTTAGTGGAGGACGACCTGAAAATTCATGAAGCATGTGGTACAACCGATGCTAAATGGTAAGTGGTCGACAGTGGCAGCTTGTTACAGTCCGCGTCACATGGTGGTCCCCCTTCAAAAGCCACGGATACAGAGAGAGAACCTTGAAAATGGTAATCATTGCTGTTATGGCATGGCGGTAGCATTGTTGCCGTTACCCCAGCATTCATGCATACCTCAACTGGTGAATTTAACTTCACCACAATCCAATATCAAATAGATGAGCGTTTTTATATACTTGCAAACGCAATCTAAAATAGAGTATATATCAAACTCACTTCCATTCAAATTAAATTGGCAGAACATGAGGCAGTTAAGAGGGAAAAAGTTCAGAATGTAAAGTTTGGAAACAACACAGATGTCCCTAAAAATTAAATGTGTATATCACCAGTAGATAAAAGGGACAGACTCTGATGTCCCTTGCCTCTTGTGTAAAATTAGTACATAAAGCCATAAATCTGTTGAAGAGTAGCTTGAATTAGCATGAGCATTGTCTTTGTTTAAGGTCCCCATGAGCCCATTTTGTTAACAATTCAAAGTTGTTTTTCCTCAAAACACTTTCTGCCTAATACAGCAATAAGAAAAACAGGGCGATAAGCGAGGAACCTGTGCAGCGTGTGATAGTCAAGGTGGAGGTGCAGAAAAAAAAGGTTGTGGAAGTATTGTTGAGTAGGCTATTCTCACAAAAATAGTCCTTACTACTGTGGAAAAGGAGTAAAGGGAAGTAGAGTGGTGGGGATGTGGGGACCCCTACATCCATACTGGTAAGTCTGACAGCTTATCACCCCCAGACAAGAGCCCCCTGGATAAATGTGGTCAAGCAGGAGAAGAGCCCAGCTTCAGCAGTGATGGGGTGCAGGACGGCGATAAGGATGAAGCTCTACTGGGCAAAATGGGGGAGTGAAGCAAGGGGCCCCAGGCTGAGACACTCAGCCAACAGCAATGCTCATTCCAGCTCGTGCTGGCTAAACCTCTTAAAAAATTTACACATAGGCATTTACCATACTCAGCAAATATAGGTTACAGTGTGTGTGTGTGTGTGTGTGTGTCTGTAACCACATGTGTGCTAGAGTAGACAGGGAGCATGTGCAATTTTACAACAGACACCTCCCACCTCAAAAAAAAAAAGGAAAGTGACTAGATAGAGTGTAAGAGTAGAAGGGAAATAAGCATGGCGTGAGACAGAAAAACTGTCTTTTTGATTTTTTTTTTCCGTAGCCGGCCTCTTGCAAACACACCATGAAATTTGCTTTTTCAAAGGAAGTGACAGAGCGAGCACCATGAATTGATCCCCTGATGGAGATCTGGCTCTTTGTGTAGTCGTTTTCTCTTCTGCGCATCTGCCTGCCCAGATACTGGATAATCTACTCGCTCCCGGCATTCCTAATCCAACCATTCCCCACTCACTCCGCCCATTTGTGTCCCAGCACAGGACAGGGGTGTAGTTTGGAAGTCTATAATGGAAGAGATTTGGTTGTTTGTCTCTCTTGAAACGAGTGCCATGTGCCACCGCGATTATAATTTCTCCTGCTTTGCTAACCTCTGGGTAATCAAACATTCTAATTATGATTCACTTGAATCAGAGACCAGAAGATTTCCAATCAAACAATCAGTGGTGGGAGCCCATATTTTATCATTAGCTGAACGTTCCCTTAATTTTAAAACAGATATTGACATATTTTATTACTTCAAATGCCAGACATCTATGGTCATCTGTGTGCATGTTTGTTTAACCATCTCCACCCCCAAAAATTTATAGATTAACGTCAACAAACAAGCATCGTTGACCATAGTGCAACTCCCAGGATGGCGCCTGGCAACCAAATGTTAAGGATCATAAGCTGATTACAGCTGTGTCGGCCAATTTCGACAAGCAAACAAGGCATACCCACAGAAGAGCAGTGCTTGTAAAAAATGATTAACAAATATTGATTTAAATGTACGCATGTGCCTGCCCGGTCTTGCAGTTGACCAGAAATCATAATGGCATGTCTTGCAACATCAATTAAGAAATGCACTGGAAATTTGATATATCTGTGGGAATAGTTTGATTGAAAATGCTTAATTACAAAATTACTTTCACAATGATGTGTAATTCCCTTTAAAAGCTTTTAGAACTCAAAAATTAATATGCGTTTAGCCCCTCAAAGGCAGCCTAAACGATGTAATTTTGTAAACTAATCAGAAATGTATAGTAGTTCCCACCTCTATTACAGACCGTTCCAAACAGCTCTTCAATCAAATCGCTGCACAGGCATCCATATGTAAATTTTATGTATAACCATTCAGAAACATGCTGGGCCCATTGTAATGTACATGGGAATAGTAACAGAAGTCAAGCAAGCTGAAGGTGCAATTACATCAGGAATAAATTCCTCTACAATTAATCCTTACTGTGTAAACTTGTGTATAGAATGTGTGCATGAATTGTTGGTGAGTCAGAGAACAGAGTGGTAATAAGAATCAGAATGAGTTAGTGATGGCTGTCATAAAATATGGCAGGGGCTTCTATTTACAACCTGTAATAAAACTGCCTCTCCTGCGATTTATGGAGATGCTTGCCCCACAGAGCTAAACCCTTTTTGCCAAGGGCATGTTAATAACCTCCATAGTGCATTCTGAATATATTGGCAGATGGACATTTTGTCTAATAGAGCATTACAAACTGGAAAGCAGGCGCTAAAAAAAGCAACAGTGTCATGCTTATAAGGTATTCTGGTGGCAGTGCGGCTCCAGCCTGAAGCTTTCCTCCATCTCTGAGACCCGCCCAAACTGCTACACTGTTCCTGGCTTTCTTTCATCCCCATCAGTCTCTTGTCTCCCTTCACCAAAAACAACTTTGTTTTTGCGTTCAACGTTCCACTGCCGAAGGTGAAAAACACACAAATGGCACGGTTACTCTGGAGTAAGGTTTGAATGATCTAATAATGTGTTACAATGCACATTAAATAAACAGGTGGGAACAGTCAACTGCTTAGTCTGCTACAGTCTGAGTGGGCTGATAAAATATTAAATGCAACACTGGCTGGTGTTTAAAGATTGTATTTTGCTTCCTGATCGAGTCACTCATGCTCATATCCATGACATTTAACTGTTACATCTTCACGTAATTATAGAAACTGACGAGTAAAACTGTCTACAAATTAATTGTGATTTATTTTTTTCTTATCAATATTGGTAATTTATCAGTCTCACCCAAATTATACTGAGCGTATACGCTCTACCCCCCTCCTTCCACCTCCCAACTTTCAGTTCGTTTTGCAAATGTGAACTGCAATCACACTAAAAACGAGAGAAAGAAACTCGATTGGGCTCACAAAAGAAAAGGCGGCCACACTTCGATTCAAACCCTGGGGCCGTTTGTTTGCAGTGGGAATGCAATCAACTCAACCAGCCGAAACAACGCGCTAATGCTTTAGTTAAGCTAAAAACTCAACATGAATCCTTGTGGTGGCACATCTTCTAATTACATGCAACAATATATTTTCGAGAAGAAGTCTAGATGTTTAGTTGGGTCACTACACTTAAATGAATCAAACACAAATGACACAAATATGTTCTTGATCCCTCTGCAGCTAAATATTTTTTGACAGATTTTGTCATAATTTGTGGTGGTACATATATATAACGCTTTTCTACCTGAAAAATACTCAAATTGTTTTACATACTATACATTACCCCATTCATTCTCACGCTGAGGGTAGCCATGTAGGTACCAGTCTGCTCATCAGGGGCACCGTTTTGCTCATGACCACACCAGTAACCCTCCAACTACAAGCCGGCCAACTCAACCTACCGAGCCATGCCATCCCCAAGCACAGGCCACAAGTTTAGAGCATTCTGTTGCTATGGGAGCACAAACAAGCCAAGAACCAAATGCAACATTTTAGCACCTGGAATTGAAGAATGCAAACAAACCAGTTTTGAATTCATTACAGAGGATTCCCTTGTACAAAAGAGAAATGAGTGTCAACTTAATTAAACAAAACACACATGACAAGCAGAGCAAATACATGACGCATGCATGACTTGCATTATGCAAACACAGGTTTATCTGGTCAGGCATGGTTTGTGTGTAATAATATTGCCGTGGACAGCTTTGGACAGTGCTCCAATCCAGAAGAGTTTTTCTCGACCACGGGTCTGTCTGGCCAAGGTCAGTGGCTCTTCAGGCAAACAGCGGTGTGCACTCTGTATCACACACTCAATGAAATAACAGGTTTCAGCAGCAATAGCTCTCAACTCGGCTAAACCAACTCCCTTTTCCTCTATGCCTCTCATTTCTCAAAACACTATAAAATCTCAATTACACACTCTGCTGTGCTTGGCAGAATTAAATTTCTGTTTTCTAAGTGCACATTAGGAGAATGTAGCAATGCAGATTTGTTATTGTTCACTTGTTCATCACAAATCCCTGCAGGATGCAACTATAAAAACGTTATTTAAATACTGGTGACAACTTGGGTCACATTTGAGGAACTTGTCATAATAAAGCTATCGCAAATTGCAGTTATTGCAAATTAGAATAATAAATAAGAAAAATAAATCATCAAAGCAAGGGCACGGTCACCTCACAGTAATAACATTCTGGGTTCAAACCCCCCCAAGCCAGCTTCCACTATATGTGAACATTTGCATGTTCTCCACCTGCCTGCCTCAAATCCCCTGGGTGCTTTGGTTTCCTCCCACAGACCAAAAGCATGCAAACATCGGAGAGTCTAAATTTCCCGGAGGAGTGAATATGAGTGTGAATGGTCAGCTGTCTCTGTCTGCCTGATGGTGGACTGGCCACCTGTCCAGGTATGCCTCAACTCTCCATCAATGTCAGCCAGGATCGACTCCAGCCCCACCGGTCTGTACAAACGGCATAGCGAATAAATGATTAATGAGTGAAAAGAACCTTGCATGACAACAACTCAAGCCACACTTTGTGGTCCGACAAGGTTTTATAAATCCATGTGTTGGCTGATTATCGCTGTAGAAAAGAAAAACCAAGCCATAAAAGTATGTAAATTTGAAATAAGAACTTTAGCTGAAGCTCCCTTTGGGTCACACTTGTCTTTGAGGATGTGGCAAAGGCAGATACCAATTACTGTTAGTGCAGGCTGAAAAGGGGAAAAGAGTTTAAAAGATAAATGTTGTGGATGGTGAACTCACAACACCAAACATGTAATCACAAATTGTTTTATAGAACTACAATCAACTGTTAAAAGGCTTGACGAGGGAAAAAGGAAAAGAAACACAATATGGGTTGGGCAAAATTTGAAAACTGTCATATCACAAGTAAAGGTCTGTTGTCAGCAGCACAAGCTGTGAAGTACTTCACTAGCTGCCATATTGTAGCCATGATTTGGCGCAGGGCCAAACACTGGCAGCTGTCAAGTTAGCTGTGTAGTTTTGTTAGGCTAGATAACAATTCTGCTCATAAAAAAGTGAGAAGCTACACATTGGGAATCTTGTAGGTGCTTGATATTCAAAGAAATATTCTCAAAGTGTAATCTTTAAGCATAGTCATCCACATACAGTATGATTGCAATTCTCAATCAAGAAACAATTAGACTGTTTAGTGTGCAAGCTGCAAAACTGTGTTTTGAAATGTTCTTTTTCTGCATGTGTTCCATATGACAGTTGCTCAGCATATTTTATCAATAATATACTTGTGCAGAAAAGCCCCATAATAGCTAATGTTATGGAAAGGTGAGAAATGGGCTGTGGCTATCTGAAGTCGATATGCCACTAGAAATAAATCATTACCTCAGTTCAGCTTCAGGCTGTTGCACAGTCTCATTCATTTGAATACCTTACATTTGCAAACTACCCGCCTGTTTGCCAATCGATCATCAGCTGTATACATTCCAGAGGCTTGTTTATAAGAATATAAAGTAACAGAACCACAGTTATTTATAATCAAACACAAAATAGTGGTGGCAGAAAATACCAAAAGGTGGTTGAGGATCAGCAAAGGAAGATCTCATTATAAAAAACAAACACCCAAAGCATTGTGGGTGTGATATTTAGTCAGATGGATGGAGTGAGAACCAAAATCTTTGTGGAGGTGTTTACAAAATGAGATCCCAGCTAGAGGAGAAAAGTAGCAGAGACTGCTGGTAGATTGAAAGCTATACACATCCATTACCCCCATATCATCAGCAACAATCACATCATCGCCCGGACACTTCCAGGTAGACTCAAGCCCCCTCAGGCTTTATAGGAGCTGCCTGCCAAGGATTCATACAGTCACCCAAGCCTACGAGCTCATCCTTCCATTTCAGAAACACTTTTGATCACTGCAAATTGAATGAGTATAATAAGCTAGTCAATATGAAATTCACCCTCTCCTATATCCAGTTCAAAATGTGACTGCACAGAAATAACAGCAGGAGAGAAGTGCACTCAAACCCAAGTCAGGTGTTTCCATAATGATATTCTTTTTCCTCAGCACTCTTTTGCACTCTTCCAGAAAATAGGATCACTTTTCCAATGGGGAGCAAAACATAGCCTTCGTCCATTCATTTATTCACACATGCAGGGGGTATGATGAGGATATGTATGCACTGAGTAAAGATTTTTTTTTCCAAGCTTTATCGACAAAATGTGTCTGTGACTTGATATAATATATAAGAATGAGTGGAGCATGATCACGGAAGGGCTTAGGGCTTTATGGCAATCATATCAGAACTGATGGGCTGATTTATTTTATTCTATTTTATTTTTTGATTAGTCTGCAATTCTGACATGTATTCACGATGCAATCAATACATCACACACACTAATATTTTGATCCTCGCTACCAGCTCCTATACACACACACTGCAGTAAAACCAGTGTTGTGTTGATTTCTGCTTCTTCTTTGCAGGTTTTTTTGTGATATAATATACAGTCAGGATATAATAACTAAAAGGTAAATAGGTTTCAGATATATTATTTAGGTCTAAGGTGATCAGTGTTTTTCTTTTTTAATCCAATTAGTGGTGATCTGCCCCTAAAATTATGATCATGTAAAGCTTAATAAATACCAATGTCTGCTGTAGAGTCTCCTGGCAATGAGTGATGGCCGTACTCTGCCCCACTACAAACAATGTTAGTGGGTGGGGTATTTTTGTCCAGGATGAAGGGGTATTAGTCAATGCACACGCCTCAAGTCTCACTTTCACGAGCTGTTTGGCATTCGCTGCTTTATGATGCTTCATGACCAGCGGCTAATTCATCAATCTACCATCTGACAAGAAACATCCAATCATAGTCATTCAGGTGTAGATGGCAGCATCGATGGCATCACAGATAAGTTATAACCGCACAGGCTGCACAGCTAATAACTCTCTAGTGAGCCTTGCTGGATGTTGGTTTCTTTTCAACTTTTGGTACTGCTGATTCACTAAAATCTAATATATGTGTCAAGGCACTGCGACACTGGGCAGCTACTATATGTTGTGACAGGGTTGCTGCCTTTACATCAACTAGGATACAGAGGTTCCACTCACATGCCTTCAACAGTTCTTGAGAGAGGTCAAATTAGTGACCTACAGAAACATTCTATAGGGAATCCAATGTTCAGTTCCACAATACCCCCACCTGGGTCCCTTCATATATCCAAGCAGAGAGAGAGATGGAGAGATAGAAAGAAATACACAACTTGATGTGCTGGGGTGGGTGAGCTGCTCTCGGGAGCAGTGTAGGGCATTAAATCTGCCTGGGGATGTGAAAGAGTGGCAGCCACTCAGCTAGGGGGCCTCAAAACACATTTTAAATTTTGTTGGGATGACATGCCTCGTCCACCTCTCAGACTGTGCTGACAGCGGTGACAGTCTGCTTTTATGACTCCAACTTGAAGGTTGCAGAAAGTCTGTGGCAACATACCTGCAAAGTGTTTAAAAGTGTATTAATGAATGGGTGTCATTGTTCTTTTGAAGATTTTGGTTTTGGCTTGGACCTTGAAAAATTTACATTCTTAGTCCTGGAATGTATTCCATTAAAAATCAAGAGCACAACAGACAAAGCTGACCGGAGTTCCTCAGTGAATCTCACCTTACTGTACAGAGATGTCATTATTCTCACTAGCTGAAGACAATCCACACCATAATTGCAATGCATTACATGGCACAGAGAGCGGGAGCAACAAAGGGAGAAAGATGAAGGTGGGAGGTGTCTGATAAAATACACATCCAAACCCAGGGCCAGCGTCATACTGCAATGTATTGATTGGGTGTGATTGATTCTGTGGATCAATTTTGTATTAAGAATTTATGTTCTTGTGTGGTGTCAAGCCCCAACAAATAGCATCAGTTAACAGTGAGAGGGCATTCAGGATGGAACCAGGACTGCAGTACTAGATGGCGGGAGGGCAGGTGGACAGGTGGTTCAGACTCCCACCTTGTCCCGAGTTGTCGAGTCTGAGCAATTAGAAAGATTAATGAAATCTGGAGGAAAATTATTGCACTGTAAGTGCAGAAAGATCATTACAATTAAACAGAGGGATGAGTGTAAACCTGCCAGCAAATCACCATTAATCGATCAGTGCTGATGGTGCCCTGGTGCTAAATACCACAACAAACTCTGTCCGGCACATCTGAACACATTCATAGTTGCTACATTCTACCTTGAAAATGATGCTAGCCAAATACATTAATAGCAACACTCTACTGTAAGGACAATAACTGAGAAAATAACAGAGTGAACCATCATAAGCCTTGAAAATTACTTTTTTCTCATTTCGAGAACTTTCCTTGCAACAGTGTCAACAAACATACAGTTCCAAAGAGAAATACAAGTATGAGTTCAGAGGCATGATCTGAAGCTTATAGATCAAACCACGTCAGTATAATTAACTGCAATTACTTCACTAATGTAGTGGTAATGTCGAAGTATATCTTAAAACTCAATTCACATAAATTTATGAAAACAATATGAAGAACACGGCACAGTATGACAGCAGCACACCTTCAGTGCTATCAGTGTTAGTCACTAAAAACACAAGTCATTGATAGGGGGTTTAATTGGACGTATGTTGCTTTAAACTGCATTTCTTTATCAAAGTGTATGCACACAATTGGCAAGTGAATGTACAACCAACAAGTTTGCAGCATGCTCTCTAGTGTGCAACGTTGGACTTGCTCCAAAGAAATCATTTAAGAACAAAACATTCTGTTCTTTTAGATTCTTGGAACATTTTGATTCTCCCTTTTGCATTGTGAATTAGATTCAAATACATTATTCATTTGGCCTTTTCTATTGCACACAACACAAATATAATGTAGAGCTTGATACTTCGGTGATACTACTAATGATTGTATGTTACAAATGAGGTTGCAAGAGAGTAAAGTCTCCCATTACTGCTGCTAATGCACACCCTCTAGTTCCATCTATATGCAAAAGTATTGTATTGCAGCTTGGTGCATTTTGATGGAAATTATAAGATAGATGCTAAGTGCTAAACTTGACTTGGAATGATGTTGAGCTACACCACCCCATCTTACTGTACAATTGCATTGAGATTCTGAATAGATAGATAATGGAAGAACATATCCTGTTTTGCTCATATGCACAAAAATTTTGCAAGGCACCAATAAAAGCCAGAAGCCAGTTCACCTGGATGTACACAATGCAAATACTTTACAAGGAACACCGTCAGCAGGAGCAACAGCAGACCAGCTATGATCTTCATGTCTCTTTCGTTTGTTCAACGAGCGAACTTTCCTTGAAGGTTAGCCAAATTATTAAAGGGAAATGTGCCGGTGCATTGATAGACAGAGGCATTACATTTTACTGTAGCACTTGCGTTGATTAATGAGACAACCAGATGTGATTAAGATGTGTCTGATTGCGCTGTCAGTCTTCCAAATGGACAGGACCCCAGTGCTCACCTCTGTGCCATTCCAGTCCAAATGGCTGGGTGTAGAGATGTGTCTCCACATTTCCAGCACTCACTCATTTAAAAGACCCCTTTACTCATCACTAAATCTCCTCCGGCCCATCTGGAGATGGAGCTTTATACAGGACAGAAGTCCACTCAGGCTAGCCATCACCTTTACTGTCTTCGGACATACAGCACTCCATTAGCATTAACACCAGACTACAAGCAGAGAAATCGAAAACGAGCTGGAGATGCTGTGATTGGAGAGGTGGACGACTGCATTTGACAAGTGGATCCATGAATAATGAATTAAGTTAAGTGAGTAAGTAATTATGTTTGATGCACATGTTCTTAATACCTGTACTATAAGCAATTTATTGATGCAGTATAAATCTGCAGCATAACTGATGACAACCGGAAGCCTAAAATCAGTAATGTTCTATCACCCTATCTTCTCTTCATGCATTCTGTTGGACCTTTAAAAACAAATACTTAAAATGCTGTGGAATGTTCTTTAAATCTTTAAAGAGATCTGTGCATTCAATATTTGTTTAGTTTTTTTGTTATACAACTTGATACAAAGCACAGTGCATACATTAAGTCAGTGTAAAAAATGGGAGATACACTACATTAAGTAGGATTAGCCTAAAAGACCCATGTCATTGTTTTTGTACATTTTGGATAAATGTAAGGAAATGTGTCATGGTGTTTTGCGGAACTCTGCGAGTTGTTACATCATGTTGGCATTGTTAATTATTCTCACGCTGGCATTATTTCTAACATTAATTCTTGCATCGGATTTTGTTTATAAATGACATGTCCATATGTTGTTTGTTCACATAAACACTGCAGGAGAGCAATTAATCAAATTAAGCTGAAAAGATAAGGAGATTAATTATTCTGACATTAAGTTTGGAAACAAAATCAAATTAAAACTATTGTAAGTTGGCATGGACAATATGCTCCAATGGTCAGATAAAACAATACCACACCTACTGCGATGAAAACTGTTTATGTCTACTAAAACATGTGGAACACATTCAGTAGACTGCTTGGCGTGTGAAAACCTGCTGGTCCTTTCAGTTTCGGCAGCTTTCACTAAATAATGCTTTAATCTTAATGAGATAAGACATTATAATTACACCATTGTGTACTGTCACACCATATGTCCATCTGCCCATCTGCAACTTGCTTACCAGTTGTTCAGGATTTATTACAAAACTGTCAAAACTGTCTCAACTGTAGCCGGTCACACTGTTTCCATCTTTCATCAAGTCAGCATAATTACGTCGCAACTGGTATCGACAAATCAGTGACACTTAGTGGAAATTGACTTTTTTAGAGCCACAATGTAAACTCACCATCGGGTGTTGAGAAGCTAAACCAGTTGGTTTACATTCCATTGCTGACCCACAGTAATGAGCTTTGTATAGTGAGCAAAATGAGTGAATGAGATGCCGGAACTGAGTAAGGTGGCCAAGCAGATTGTTTCGCTGTAAGATTTCTTCTGTTAAAGGGAGGTTTTCCTCTTTCATCTACAAGTGCCTACTCTGGGGATTTTGGTGATCCTAGACCACCTCTATGTTAAATAATGTTGAGATAACCCCTGTAGATGTGTAAGAAAGACCACTACCATGCCCATGACTAACTCCAGACTGGTCGTAGGAGTCAGATGGAGATGGAGAGGGTGAAGGGTAGGGAGAAAGAGTGACAGCAGAGGAGTAGGGGAGCGGGACAGAGGAAGTGTCAGCGTTGCTTTAGAAGGCAAAGAGAAACGCAGCCTGACAGGTGAACTCGTGAGGATTGACCGGCCTACATCCAGCTGTCAGTGAGAGCTCATCTGGCACCAGCAGAGCTTATGTGTCAAACAGGAGAAAGGACAGGAGGTTCCCTGCATATGGCCACACTTGTACAGCTGTGGCCCGGCCCCACACTAAGCAGCTTTAATGAGCAACATGTAACAACAACAGAGGACACAAGGACACAAGAGTGATTATCATCTCACACATGGTGGTGTTCAAACGCCTGCAATGCCCACATTGTAAAACCTTCCTCAGTACGAATATCATTTTGAGGACAGTAATGTTAATTAAAAAAAACATTTCAAAATATATTCTGTCGTTCAGAATGTCTTAATGAGAAACAATAAAAATCACCCAATGAAGGTAACAATTAGAAAGGGGGATTAAGATGAATTTTAATTATTCCAAATAAAATATTTGCATTTTTGGCACCAGTGAACGCAATGTCTTGTTTTGTTTTTTGGTTGTGTGTTGCATAATCATCAAACATCGTTCTCGCATTTATGTCCCACCACATTTCTTTCTTCTTGGGTGCCAACAGGACCAAGAACACACACCGTTTAAATAACTTTCCTAATCACTGCTCTTGATTTAGTAATCTGCTTGGTAAATGTCAGCCGTGTTAATGTAGAATCCATAATAGTCTACCGTAAATATGCTTAATTTTCATATTCAGTATTGCAGTCTTCTCCAGCACAGTGGTACATTTATTGAGCAAATCTATGTGAATCATGTGTCTTATTTCCCCCGATGACTAGTGTGTCAACCACACTGACGCTTATATGTGTCATGAAGCAGTGGAGATCTTTCACAACATAGGTGTGCTTTCCTCTGATATGATGTTAGTTGCTGCTTTTAGTCGCCTGAATAGCTTTACTTCATCTGGCAACGATGACACACGTCTAGACTTCCTCTCAGCTGGGGAGGGTAGGAGAAAATGGCTGCTTGCTGTCGAAGGAATATGTTTCCCAGGATTTTATTTATCTTTTATCATGTTGGCAACATCAATCTTGAACCTGTGATGGGCAACTGCAGTAGGCTTTGATTTTACTAGAGGACATGATATGTGAGGTCTACCAAGCCAAAGATTCACATGGCATTTCCCGGCAACATCAAAAGCAACTGTTCAGTAACTCCGTTTAGGTCATGTATACATTTGTCGTGTGGCCATGAGCATGATTACAGGTGCTTGGGAGTCTGCAGAAGACCATCTCAGCCTTCGAACAAACATTCAGCTGTATGACTTTGCTTCGCTCTCATCTTTGGTGTATCACTCTTTCATGAATCAACTCCTGAATTTTAGTACAAAAGGACTGATCCACGTCTGTTCATCACAAGCAAATGTTGCTCCTGTGGCTTTCCTCGAGGCATTTAGCTTTTCCCTTAATTCCCCTACAGAGTTGCAGCCCTGCTTTTATCATAAAACACGTGTTTTATACCTGCTCTCAACCAATCACAAAACTCATCCTCAGCACTGCAAACACAGGTCTCATAAAATGAGTGAATTTTATTTGCTTGGTCAGAGGTGGCTAAATGTTGAATTTTGTGCTCTACTTCACTGGTTAGTCCCCGGGTTATGGCAAGTGTTGCTTCTTCATATGTTTGTACTATCTCCCCCCTATTTTTGCTGAGCATATTGCTTTAGGCTGGGCAACATGC
This sequence comes from Mullus surmuletus, assembly GCA_903171835.1. Taxonomy (NCBI): domain Eukaryota; kingdom Metazoa; phylum Chordata; class Actinopteri; order Syngnathiformes; family Mullidae; genus Mullus; species Mullus surmuletus. Next base: position 358,100 of record CAESWR010000037.1, on the reverse strand, counting down.
TTGTATAAAATTGGAATTTTCATGATTTTCAGGACCATGGAAGGAAACCAATTTTGTTTTTCAAGGACAATCTGGTAAACCCACCGAGTCATTGTCTATTGAGCTAATCTCAGAGATGTGTATACAATCAGATTTCATTTAGTAGCCATTTTTTGTTGGCTCCGGCAGAAAATATGCTGGTTTAATGCGCTTCCACTCTTGCTTCAAATTTAAGATTAGGAAAGCTATTTCTCAACTCAAGAGTCTGTAACAGTGTTTGTTAAAATGACCTATCCATTTAATGCATACTAGAATGACCAGTCTCATTTGTTTTGGAGTCAAATGAAGCCCATTGAGAGATAATTTACAGATGCATCTAAAATTCTTTCCTGCATTAACAACAATTACAATGTCAAATTTATTTTCATTCTGTGGGCACTTTTCAGACATCAGGTTATGCAGTTTTGTGCACAGAGGGGTGTTTCTAATTGCCATGTAGCAATGACACAGCAATAACAAGCTCACTCAGTTGGACTTTTTTAACAGTACAAATTATGAACTGTGCTTCTTAATGCAGACACGATCCTCATGTTGCAGCAGGAAAGGATTAACAGGATATTTTCAGACACCAGCTGGGAGACTTGCACTCTTGGTCACTAAGTCAACCCTCGAAATAAAGGCTGTTAGGAAGCAATTATGCTTCTAATGACCAATGAAAATTTATGTAAGCATTTATTTGTTATGGCATCCTAAAGTTGCAAAGAATCAAGCCAAAACAACATTATCACTTCATGGTTGAAAACAATTTTCATTTGTAATTGGGAAATAGAAAAAAAAAAGAAACCTCTAAAACCATTGTTTTGACATTTCATCATGCATAGGTTCATTGTTGGACTAGAAATATGATGCATGTGTTGCAAGGATTTATATGGCCACTTGGCAATTTTCTTTATGCTGTCACCAATACAACCCGTTCAAACTGGATAAATCTAAACTGACCTCTCTAAATGCTGAATATATAGTGACACCTGTATACTTGAGTGTATGCCATAATATCAATTACGTGCACACACACAGCACTAGAAGACATGCTTACCATAGGTTAAACACCTTATTCTGTACACAGTTATATGCACAGATTTATCATCATGACAAATCCCACCACAATTTTTCCAAGTTAATACTCTTGCCACTTATCAAATACACAATTTTCCTTTCTGCCAGCTGTGCCTCAGTGAGCTCTCATACCAGGATAACACAATCAGACTCTGCAAGCCGGTATACTCAGGTGAATCCACCATCTGGCAAGTAAGTTTGCGCCAGCAGGTAGTTCATGCAACTTCTGCCAAGCATTAAACCATCAGTTACATGAAAAACAGGTAAGTACCCCACCAGAGCATCAGAGCAAGTATGTGGTGTACTACAATCAGCACTGCTACTGCCACTCATAGTGCTCAGTCACGTTCAGAGAAAAAGAAGGAAAGCAATTGAAATATTGACTATGACATTTACAAAAGTTGTAACTGAAACCTCACGTCAAAAATAACATTGGTTTATATTCTGCTCATGCTGGCGTGTTACTGGACTCTCAATGCTACACAATTATATTGCAGGCTTGGGAACAATGAAGGAAAGGTGACTTCGGGGAAATAAGCTGCAAAGCTGAGCCAAGCCTTAGGTTAAGTTAAAAAGTAGGCGTGCTGGATTTTACCCCAAACAGATTTATGTGTAGAGCTGATAGGATATTATATTTCCCACCAGAATCTGATTATTTAGCTGCGTACACCGCAACAGCAGATGAATAGCAAAGAATGTTCATTGATCATTACACATGTTTTTTAGGTATAAAGAAATTTTTCTTTTCTGAGTCTATTGTACCTTTAGACGGCTGGAGATCAATAGAAAAAAAGCTGAATACATTTCTGTGAAAACTGTTCCATGGATTCATGACAATCACAGCGCAATAGCGTCCCACTGAGTAGATATATACTAGAATGTAGTCCAGGGTGGATGTCTACATTATCACTGCTGATACTCAATTTGGCTTGAAATTCTCCAACTGAGATAAAAACACTGACCAAAAGCTTGTCAGGATTTGTGGGGAATTCATACCTGCTGTGCATGTCAAGTATAAGCGGCCTCGTAGTCTTCTGCCAACAACAATATCCTACTTGAGTAGAAATGTTCATCAGAATCTGCATCAAAACCAACTTGTCATCACTGCCTGGTCTTTATGTCCCCTCCCACAATATGAAGTATCAAGAACAAATAAGAAAAAAGAACCTCACCGAGAAGTAGAATTCTGAAGCTAGTTTACTGTATTTCGTCTGCTCCTCAACTTTGATACCAAAAAACAGAGACCAGACAAAAAAAAAAGGCACCATGGCAAAATTAATGTCCGCAACAAATCCCAGAGAAAACATATAACAGTGGAGTCAATTTTAATATTGCTGCTTTCACTCTGATAAGAACCAACAGGCATAGATGGCTGGAGAGGCTCTTGGGGTACAGAAACTGCAGCTCCAGAAATGGGACTATAATCAATAGCTTCCCAGGCCACTTGTTAAAAATGCCATTTCCAAGTCGCTGAGAGGGCCCTTTACCAGGAAAGATCCACATATCATTCTCTCCAGACAACTGGCGAGATGAAAAATAGGGGACGACTGTCACTGACCAATATTGATTATGAGTGAAAATGTGATCATTTTGTATTAACTCGCCCTTGGAAGCCTGTTCTGTCAGGTTCGCCGGTGGAAATAAATGCTTTCATACCGTGCTTAACAAAAATACCGATCGTCGCTCATTTAAGCCGCTAGAAGAAGAGGTATATGACAATCACAGGAATTTAATAGCTTCCGCAAGCGAACGTGATCATATGCATTAGATTAAAGCAGTTATTTCATACATTTGTTCCTACTTTAGAGATATTTATTATTGCCCATGACACCACTTTAATGAAGCCCCAGACTTGGCATTTAAAATATCAATTTCTGATGATTAGAGTTGTCATTGTGAAAAAGAGGAAAAGGGGTGGAGGGGGTTCATGTTTAATTTAAATGTCTTGTTCAATAAGGTCGAGACCAAGCTAATGATGCCTGCGAAACAATTGGTTGGTGTCAGCAATCAAACATTTGGAAACCCAAAACCCTTAAACTGTTCACACAGGCTAAAGTGGCAGCTGTCAGTCAATCTTATAAACTCATGTTGTCCATTTTGATTGTGGCATCAAAGCATAACAAGCAGACAGCAAAAAGGCAAATGCTGAATGTATAAATGTTATATGAAGGTGGTTTAAATAAGAATTCAAAGTCAATAAAGCAACATGCTGTTTCTGAACTGTTAAGTTAAGCAGACAATCACAGAGCTCGATATTGGATTTGATATAAAACATACACAAATGCAGCAGACCTATCATGAACAAAAGGAACTTCAATCGTTCCACTTCAGCATTTTCTTTCCAAAGTGCAGAATATGTAAATTGCGTTGCAATAAAAGAAAGAGGGAAGAAAAGACTATTAGACATTATAACTGTGTCAGCATGTCACCAGAATAAAAGAAGAACCAAAGTCATTTCAGGTGCTGCACGCCTGGCCGTCTCTCAGACCCTTCTTTCAAGCTGAGTTGGGTTTATAATTACAAGTTGCCTACAGACAAACGCGCACACCTTTGCTACTCAGTACTTATTGGGGCCACCTTCGCACAAAAGGCAAAAAGTCATAAATACTGCCCTATAGGAAAATAGTCCATAGTATTTTATTAGTTTGACTGTTTTTTTATCTCTTCCTATTAAAAATTCAATAAATCTGTATCATTTCTCTCACACCCTTGCACTCAAACTGCTGTGGACAGCTTATCCTTCAAGGCATTTTGTCCAAACCTCAGGCCCAGTCTTGTCAAGCGATAGCAGCGTTATTACACTCTGTCACATATCACAGAGGTTTATCAGGTCTCATAAGCACGTATATTCAAAAAGCAATGAATTAAACATAAAGAAACAAGCTGTAATATCTTTTGTTTGTTTCCTAGCAGAAAACAATATGAAAAATGTAATATAGAGTATTTTTTGAGGACGTAAGTGTAGTGTAAGCGTGTTGCTGACAGGAAAAACCACTGATGAACATTAAAGCTGAATATCAGGTGTGATTGTAGGGTGGTTCTCAAGAAATAACGTCAAGCATAGATGCTTTGAAGAAGGGGATTCAAAAGGACTTAATATTTTGAGAGGCCAATCAGTCTTGAATGTTCAGCTTGTGATGGCTGGGTGAAATTGTGTTGAAGTGTGGGTGTGTGGGGCTGCCGTCTCCGACAATAGTCAGGTATATCAACTGCGCTGCCATAATCCCTCTCAGGCTGCTTGGGAGCTGCTGAAGTTGTCAGGGTGGTGCTTCATACAAATGCACTGGATTACCCAGAGTACCCAGCAACAGCAAACAGATGTCATAGACGACCACACTGTCAATTTCTCAAGACAGGTGGGAATACTCTCCGATTGGTAGTCCGGCAAGTTGAGCGTGCAGGTGAATAACAGTATGTTCAGACAACTACGTACAGGACTATTGTCTTCATAGACTGACATATTGCAGGATGGAGACCATGTCACCATCACAGAGCTACTTCATTCCAATGAAACACAAACTGACGTCTCCGTTTGGTGTTCATGGTCTCTAATGTACAGGGTTTTTTTTTACTCTTCCATGATGCAACACCTGTATTATGAAAGTCAGAAGGCGGGAAAAAAAAACACATTTAAAGTAGACTTAAATCCCCATAATCTCGGGTTTGGTTCATGCACCGTCTTGCGTGTCATTCTGTGTTAGGAACATTGCTTCACTTTCAGAGTGCGCTTTCTACTGGAGCTTTGCGTCTATTATGCTTTAGGGTAGGACATGAGATTGTTAGCTGACATGAAATTAATGATGCACTGGGTTAAAAAAACTCACCTTTCCTAAAACCTCTTCACATACATACATACTCATACACATATGCGTAATGAATGGTTTCACATACAACAGAATATGTATTACATTTACCTGTCACATACTCCTGGAGTTTGTGAAAAAGGTAAATTAAGATGTATTTGATGTTTTCAGTGCAACAGCTTCCAGCAACCCAAAGTGTTACAGGTTTTTATTGATTCTTATCTTTGTCCGATGGCTGTACACGATTGTCACTTTAGGTCTGTGAGGGCCCAAGCAGTCATCCTTGTCAGATCAAAATCCATATAGCCATACCAGTGAACTTTCTGTTGTATTTTTTTTCAATCCACCCCTGGATACTTATAAGACAGGGTGTCACTACTGAGCATGGGCAGCGAAACACTCAATTAAAAGCAGATAAACAAAATTCCGTTTCCAAAAAATTACCATTCTTGTCTGTGCAATGCCGTGGATACAAACAGAGCGAAACTCTGCAATGACAACACTATCAACAGCTCACCAGAATCTCAAGAGACCATCACACTCGGTGACAATGAGTTCCGGCCAAGAACGACAGGCTTTTTTCCCTCGCAATCCTTTTTCTGTTTTTTCATTTGGCTTGGCATGCCATGAAGTAAAGTCTAATTAAACAATCAAGCCCATGCAGTCCTATCCCCCCCCCCTGTCCTACTGACTTTGTCACAGCACTCATCCTTTCACCAGTATAAAGTCCCATGTCTAATTCCAGCTAGGGAGAAGGGCTGTTGTCACACACTGTTTGTCCCCATATCTCTCCTCGTCTCTGTGAGCACAGAGTCAGCATCAAAGCAGAGATGTACTGAGCTCTGTGAGAGTAAACCAAAGCTCTGAGTGTGGAGTTTAAGCTAAACTGCTGAGCAGAAATATGACTGAAGTTGTATTGCAGACTTGCATCTCTTAAAGTGTCTTTAAATAACTTTTTCTTGATGTAGTGGATGCAACAAATTAAGCATTTGACACAGTACTTCAACACAAGAGGGCCTGAGAAATGCACTTGGGGGGGGGGGGGGGG
>CAESWR010000037.1:312721-334786 GCA_903171835.1 Mullus surmuletus | reverse complement strand
CTGCAGCAGGACGATTCCATAGTCATACATTGACATTGGATCCTCCAGCTGCACGGCCCCCCTCTCATAGTGTCTGACAGCCCTCTGGATGTTTGGAGCGACTCCTTGCTGACCCCAAAAGAGCATGCGGGCGAGTGTTTGCTGCAACACAGTTAAAAAAAAAAAATATATATATATATATATATATGCATATGTGCCTATATTTCTTTATTTATTTATCATAGTTGTTAATTAAATCAGAGGGGTGGGAAAGCAAACACTAAGGACCTCAGCATCAGCTTCCCCCCTGCGTGCCTGGAGTTTCAACCACTGAAATATATGATGTTCCTCGTTGGTCTGGAGCGCCAACGCCTCCTCGTTGTTCAAGTAAACAGCCTCAACATACGTCTGAAGAGAAAAAGATAAAAGACGGAAAAACAAATGTAAATCAGTGGATTATATTCTTTCCCCCCTGATTTCGCTAATACATAATCCTCGAGCAAAGCTCTCAACTTGAAAGAAGTGACAAACTCGCGTGATCGTACTGGAAATCAGCTGTCACAATGAAGCAAATAAAGAAAGTGCTTTACATTGTATCTTCTATATGCTAAAATCATGTGCAAAACATAATAAGGAAACCAAAATAGATTAAATGTTTTTTGTTAGTCACTGCCAAATTATGTCATACTGATCTGATGCAGATGAGAGGAATTTGGAGCTAAAATCCAAAAGAGGAAATCTGACAAAGAAAAGGGAGGATTTGAATATCATGAATATTAACTCCACAGCTCGTGCACAATCAAAGCACTCGCTCATGAACGTGTGCGTCACCTGCTCCTTCGAGTGATTGTGGCGGTCCAGACTTGTCTGTTTGGCGATGTTTGCGTAGTACGCGTAGGTCACGTCGGGGTCGGGGGGGACGCCATGGAGACCCCGATGGTGCAGGTGCCCAAGGTGCAGGAGAGCAAAACGATCGTCCTTCTGAGCTCCCAGCAGGGCCAACAACAGTACCTGCAGCAGGAACAGAATCCCAGTATTAGAAAAAAAAGAATGTTTACCCACAGGCCTGTGTTGTTCAGAAGTGGTTGGTGTAGCACACACACACCTTACTGGGCTGTGTCCTCACACCCACGCCTGCACTGTAGAGGACAGATGCCATGTGCAGGGCACGATGGTCGGCTAAGCAACCCGCTTGGAGCAGCAGTGGGAGTATTTTGCGAAACGCCCGTGTGCTGCTCGCTTTGCTCAGCCTGTGAAGCGATAAGGAGTACAATGCTCTTCCCACCGCCGAGAGCCGGATCCTTCTTCCTCCTGCAATTCAAATGGGGTGTAATTACAACAACAGCCGCGACAACAATGTTCCTTTACAAGTTAATTCCCTGAAATATTCACAGAGAAACACACCTCCCACTGTGAAAGCACCATCTCATTGGCAAAAATTATTTATTGTTGCATTGTCATCTGGATTTATGTTGTAAATGGTGCAACATATCATCTCTTGAATATAAACGCCTAATTTGCAAAAGCACTAAGTGTAGCCATCAGAAAAACGCAGCAGAGTCAAAGTTTAAATGTTGTAAAATTCACACAAATCACAACAAAGCAGCAGTGCCAAAACAATGTGCGCGTGTTGAGTATTTATGAGGGCGCACGCTGCTACTTTTCATGATATAATAGCCAGTGTTGGCAAATAAATCCTCTTCATTTCATCCCTCACCCTGTTTAGAAACCAGTAACTTGGCCAGTTTCACAGCATATCTTCTGTGAGGGATGGTTTCCTCCCACAATTCACACCGTGACTTTGACGGCACGCTGTCCTTTACCATCCACTTATGGAACGCGTCCAAGCAGCACTCTGGAAAACAACATAAACATGTTTGCCTTCATCCTGCAGGTCTGCCATAGAGGCCTGGGAGCATTTAAAGCCATATGAGCACCACCTAGTGGAGGAAAAACTGCATTACCGGACTCGGTGCTCTGCAGGGGCTTCAGTGAATAAAGTTTGATTTTGTTGCTCATTTCCAGGTTAAATTTTTGGCAGGTCCACAGCCATCCCGTCAAGTCCACACTCTTAATGATGTCTGGAATAACAACTGTGGACTGTAGAGGGCAAAGAAAAGGATCAATAAATCACCAAAACTCAACAGTGCCGGTGGACAGCTCCAGCATTACCGGGTCGTGGAGGATGATTCTGTTGCGGTAGTAAACCACTGGTCCAAAATAACCTTCAACACCTCTTACGTATTTCCCTCCTCCGATCACAAAATATCCCTCGGTGTCATCCAGCACGATATCATGTGAGAACCTGTAAGACATCAGAAAGTTGTCATGTTTTACCAAAAAAATGCTAAAAAGGTCAAATCTACTTACATATACTCTATGGAGTGATGTGTTCTGATGTCGTCCATGCACACCATGGAGAGGGTCACCTGTCACAGAGATAGTGATTAGTATATTAGTATTATTGCAGCCCTGAGTATTGGCCGATACCGATTTCGATCCGATACAATATCAGCACAAATCGTATATACTTTTATTACTTATTTTGTGGTATGGAATGCTAGAAAAGGCTCAATCATGTGATATTACTCAAACAGAAAGCAGTAATTAGCAACAGTAGGTATGAGAAAAACTGACCCATTTATTATTAAACAATGGCTTACATAAATTTTAACCTTAAACGTAAGAATATTCTACAGTTGAATGCACTAGATAAAAAAATAATTAGAATAACCTGAAAAATAACCTCATTAAATCTATCTTTAAAGTGCAAAATAAGTCTGGATTGAACAGCATGTATCAGAGTGCGTATATTTTTGATGCAGGCCGATATAATCCAATACTCGTTTTTTTGCTGGTATGCGATATCAATATCCGATCAGGACACCCCTCATAATGATTTTGTTTTTCTTTTTTATTTCTAATGCTTATTCATGCACCGTAATGACGCCCTGAGCCGACTCACCTCTCTACCTTGCAACATCACACTGAGCTGGCACCACTCGCCCAGAGGCACCTTGAACTGAGAGATGAACGCCATGGACTCAGCAGATTCCCCCATCATTTGGACGTGGAGCTGTCCTGTTTGGAAACCAGTGTAAATCCACGAAGACTTCATTTAATTGATAACTAATTGATGGGATTCATTTGGAATAGATCATAACCTGATTTGGTGAGTAACACTGTTGGTGTGACATAGTCGTTTCGTGAGTCTATATGATGAAAGAGGCCGCAGAGCTTTTCCTGGCAGTGTCTGGTCACAAATGTCCAGAAGGAAAACATGCACCTGCCGAGAACATCAACACACACACACACAAACACACACAGTGAACTGGGTTGGAATAGTGATTGTACCGGCAGAATATGAAGCTCTGGTGTGTGTTTCCTACCATGGAGAAGACCTAGTGTTCACCCGGTTATACTCCAGAACCCGGCTGCTGTAGGGGTCGAGTGTCTTTGTGATGCCAAAACTTTCTCCAGTGGAGGCATAAATGGAGGACAGCAAATTCACTGTTTCTGAATGGAAAGCAGGGATTTGCACGATTCTTTTGTTGATCCTTTCTATTTCACAGATTTTCTCCTGATTATAATACTTATAATAATAGCATTTCTTTGTAGAACAGTTATTAAAACATGGCTACAAAGTGCACTCCATGGATGTACATGCAAACATACATACATAGAGCCATATCAGACAGTTATGCAATTATGATGCAGGGACCCAACGCATCCCACCAAGAGCAAGCACTGGGAAAAAACGGGGACAAGGAAAAACTCCCTTTTAGGAAGAATCTTTGAGCAGATCCATGACTCCGGGTGGGCGGCCATCTGCTTTGACCGGTCAGGTGTTATTTCTATTATTTCTTTACCTTTCTCCACGGGGCATTGTCTTTTGGAGAGCTGTCGAGTCACCTGCAGCATCTGTGCGCTCCAGGCGATGGAGACCCGATGCTGTTTGAACGGTCGGCTAAAAGAAGGCTTAGGTTGCAAAGATGCCACATCTTGAGCTGCCACAGATACCTCATCAAATCCGACATACTGGACCGATGCCCGAAGGATGCAGCTCAGCACCCACTGAGAGTCCGGAACGATCCCATCGGCCCGATACACCAACCAATCTGGGAGGGTCAGCGTCAGACTCCTTATTTTAGTGGCACTGGGGACACAGGTCCAACGCCTCAGCAGGTGTGTGGAAGTGGCTCCGGTGTCAAAAGAAACGACGGCCTCCAGCTGTACGGTGGCAAGCTCGTCACAAGAGTAGAGGACTTCCAGAGGGTGCTCCGGCAGCAGCTCCTCCGGGGGATTCAGGAGCGTCACCGAGTCTAATCCCCAAGCCATCTGTATGTAATAGAACATGCTGAGAGCTTCCAGTGGTATCTATGTATTATCGACAGGTCGTAAAGTAGACACCTGCTCCTACCTGCAACCCAAGGAGCAACAGACAGATGTAGTGGTTGAGATGGAAGTCCATGATCTGCTGTGTTTTCTTTGATATGTCCAGTAAGGAATTTTCAAGGCTCAAGACCCGGACCTAATCCTGCTCCGCCTCTTTCTGTGCCTAGGTAAATATTTGACAGCACCTAACCCCACCCAACTACTGTATGCTCAACCAAGTAAAACTGGATTTTGCGAATTAAGTTAAAGAACTATACTTTCTATCTAAGCTAATGTAAACTGATTTCTTTAAAATGTGAAAGCAGTATGTAGTCTCCATAACATTTATCACAAAACAGCTTCCTCTTCATTTAAAATAGTTTATTGCCATCATGCAGGAGTGCCATAAAAGTCTAGACCATCACAGGAGATGCAAAATCATCACTTTCTCTGTACAAATATACTTTTATGAATTCATAAATAGAAGCTCAAAATGAAGGTAAAGAAGAAAAAAATAAAGTCAGGTGGGGAAGTTGATGCTGAAGCTGATCCACTTTTTTTAACCTCGATATCAGGTTTTAGTTACAGCAGTTGACATGCATCATTACAGTGCATTATTAATATTACACGGGGAGCGGACAAACACATACGCACGCACACACACATTCAGATGACATTTACAGCTGTCGTGCAAAAGAGGTACAAATTACACTTTTTAAAAAGTACCAGTAGGAAATTCCTTTTTTTTTTTTTCTCTTTTCAGAAGCTGGTTTTCAAAGTAAAACATTGTCTTAAAACATGTCTTAAACATCCAAAACCACCTGTTACATTATGAGGCTGGGGGACTGTGTCTCTTTCAGCACTTTTTGGTTGATCATTAATCAGGAGCACCCTATGTGTACCGGCAGTCCTTCTACTCGACTAACCTACAACTACAGATGCATAGTTCTGTGCTCATACAAAGTTATCAATAGTAAAACTGGCACAATGTTCTTTGTTGTGGTCTTCTGAGGATAGTACTGCGACAAATGTAAACATACTGTAGACGGACGATACTCCGAACCAAACATTTAGCCTTGGACATTCAAGATTCGAACTCTTTTCTTAAAATACAAAGGCTTTTGACAGTTATCGTGATTTGGCACTTTGATGTGATTCTTGGTCTCCTGCTTCCAAAACGTTAGATCCTCCACAAAAAAGGTGAACTACAAATGAGTAACAACTTGTACAAAACAAAAACAAAAACAAAAAAAGATTTTGCCTTGTAATAATAGCCCTTTCCGACAGTCGCTTCTAAATGACAAATTTGTAGCTGTTAAGTTTTCCTTTGGCTGCCTACGGAATAATTAAAACATAAACAATAAGACAGAGATTTTGTAGGAGCCTGTAGTCAAAGCCCAAGCTGTTGTCACATCTGTTTCTCTGATTGTTCTGTGGAAAAGAAATGTTTTAAAAATAACATCGGGTCCCTTTTATCCTGGGAGAGGATGATTGTCAGAATGAAAGCAGTTATAAATAGATAAAAATGCTGCGAAAGAGTGTTTTGTGTCGAGGGTTATGCTGAAATCTTTGTTCCACCCTCCGCATTATAAGCTTATGCACCTCGCACCTCAAAAATATTTTTCAAAGCAGTCAAATAAGTTGACATTTTCAGCTCAGTAACATTTAGAATTTGGTAACATTTTTCACCAACGTCTCAATGTTTCACCCCCAGACAAAGAAACAATAATACTAATACATAAAATATGACTCTTTTTTTCACCCCCTGGTCCTAGATATGCAAATCTGAGAGAAAATTAACAAAAAAATCGATCAGTGAGTCACAGCTGGGTGTCTAAAGCAAAGCATTTTTTTCCTCTCATACACACAAGCACTCAACCCTAAAAAATAAAAGCCAAAATGTCTAGATCTGCAATGCGATGGCCCCTTTCTAACTCTACAGGTAGATTTGTGCCCCTTTGTACAGACTTAATGTTGTCCAAGGGATGCCAGAGAACAAATACTTTCTCTTCTGGGAAGTCGACATAAAAAATAAAATAGAAAAAAAAAACAACTAAAAATGACACAATATAGCTGCTACTGCTGTATTGTTCTTAAATCACTTTCTAAGAAAGGCCAAAAGTGGAATATGAGACACTACAATGCGAGTCCATCTTACAACTTTTTACGCATCTCCTGAATGTGCCTTGTGCTCTACCAAGACGGGGACAACAAAGGACGGAAACACTCGTCACCATCATAAGTAAAAATAAAGGAGTCAATGAGGAACAGGGGGGGGGGGGGAATAAAAGGTGTGCGCATTCATTTTGGAGTTGTAGGCTAGATAGTAATAAAAAGAAACATCAAGTGTTGCCTATAGCAGGTTAACGACAAGAACCAAGCAAACACTAAGAGCATTCAATTATCAGTCAAACAAAAGTGGAGACATGCAAAAATGTTATAGATTGTAGAACAATTAAAAGAAAAAAACCAACCCCGCGACGCTTTTTTCCCTTTCGAGACTGGCACAAATTCCTGCGGAATAAATAACACTTTACATTCCAATATACAAACCAGCCCGTTCCCCCACATGTTCTACATTGACCGAATAAGCAGATAAATCTCAACAGCTGGTTGCTCTCAGTCCAGTAGGCGCTTGGACCTACGAATTGACGCAAAGGCAACAAAATGTGCCATCGTTTGACCATTAAAGAACCCACACAAAACATTTTGAATCCCCTCCCGCAAAGACAGACCAGAGGAATACAGTCAGACAGACAGACGCGGTAGCCTGTAGTTCATATAGCCCTTATTTCTTCTGTTTCTTGAAGATCTTGAAGGTGTGTTTCTTGCGGCTGGCGGTGGAATCCGTGTCTTCTCCCGTCGAGCCGCTGTCCTCCTCCAGCGGGCTCTTCTTGGAGGAGAGCTGCGGGATGCGGCTGTTGGCCTTCGCCCCCGCGGCCCCCGGCTGACCCCCGGTGGGCGACGGCGTTTCGGGTTCGGTGGAGTACGGGCTGAAGGAGCGGGACGACTCCGACAGGCTGTTAATCTCCCCCAGGCTAGGCGACTTCTCCATGTCGTACACCTTCTTCATGAGGATGGGGCTGTCGGGGACGAGCTCCGAGGGGCTGCCTTCGTGGATGCGGTTCCCCCCGTTGGGAGTGTATGCGTGCAGCGAGGCGACGTCCTCCGCGCGGCCAGACAGCCCGTGTAGGAAGGAGGTGGGCTTGATGATGTGGCCTTTGGAGCTGTAGGCAGATAACCGATCACCCACTTGGGAGAGGGAGAGGGAGGAGTCTGAGTCAGAGCGATTGAGGTCCCTGAGGGAGAAAAAAAGACACACAAATTGGAGGAACTGATATAAACTACAGACCCAAACAGATTAAACCTGGCACGCCAGTGTTTATCTACGCTATGCCTGCAAAGCCATGGACACGCTGGTGGGGGGGGGGGGGTCAATCTGGACACTGGAACGCCACACTTGTTAGTTTTGCAGGCAAAGAACACCAGGATCGCTATGAGAGGTTGAAAGGAGAGTAAAATGCAATGATATGGTGATGCTTTGAATGACGTGAGAGCACAAATGAAAAGGAAAACTAGGCGACACAAAATGTCGAGGAAAAATGTAATGACAGCAGGTGGCAGACATCAACACCCACGCACATGCGGTGTGTGTGTTGTGAGAACTGGAAAGAGGCGGGTACCCGTAGCTGTCGGAGCTGCGGAAGGATTGCGCTTTGGAGACCTCTGGAGGGGTGAAATCAGGGATGGGGTCCATGGGCTGGAAGGAAGTGTGATATATATGGGAGGAATGAGAGGCTATGGCGCCTCCTGCACAGCTAAGCAAGCCGGAGGAGGACAGGGAAGAGAGGGGGTTCAGGTTCGAGGTGCAGATGATGGCGGGGTGAGACACAGCGGACGACAGCGGAGGCAGAGGGAGGCTCTCCAGGTGCCCGAAAGACTGACTGCGAGACTGTCTGAAGTGAGCCCTAGACCTGGATAGGTACGGGGTCCCCTCGCCCTGCTGACCCGCCAACAGGCAACCCTCTACCAACCTCTGGGAGCCCATAGCCAGCTGGGGGTCGATGTGGCGCTGTCGCAGGGACATCATACTGGGAGCTGTGGGCACAAAACAACAGCACTGTCATCAAAGAATCGACAGTCTTCACATACAGAGCTGTGGTGTGAAAATGTTCAGGTGTTTGGTTAAAACTAGTCAAAACTAAAAGCAAATTCTGACTCTGCCTCTTCTGACTTCTTCCAAAAATTGTTAAGTTATGGCATTATTTTTGTATTTTTATGTTATTTATATATCATTAATCGTCCTTACACGTTCAAATAAATAAATCAAATCAAACCAAATCAAATCCTCCAAATTTCCTTCACCGAGCAAACATTTAACTGTTTCGACTTTCTTAAGTATAAAACAAGTATTTTAATCATTAAATGAAAAAATAAATATGTAGCTCATGTTCCATTTAAAAATATATAAACGTTTAAATCCCAACAGTTCTGTCTCAATAACAAAAGGGAAAAAAACAAACATTTACAGGTTAATACTAGAGTAGGAAAAATAACATTGTTTAAATGTATTAGGGAAAATATATTACAATTATGAAAATCCTTTTACGACAAAACACAATTGACAAAGCACTGTGGGAAGAAAGTGGGAGTGAAAGGAGTGGTGACAGGACTAAAGATAGGAGGTAAATCTGGCGTTCTGGCAAGCAAGCAACTAAGGAAAGGTCAGGGGGAGTTTTTAGATGAATTGAGCAGGGAGCCTTCAGCGCGGTCTACGCCGTACTGTCCAGTCTAAACATTACTCCAGCTTTGCAGGGGGGTGGGGGTGGGTGGGGTTCGAGTCAAAGGGATGAGACAAGACTAAGGACGGAACTGGGGCATCAATAAACTGGCCGACCGGGATATTTCCACACGGGTTGACAGTCTGAACCGACGGACCACAGGTCACTGGCTCGTCGTTCCAACAGCCGGGTGCCGTCTGTAGTTTGGCCATTGAGGCAGCGGTGGGAGCCAAATGCCAGAGAGGTGGCGGTGGTTGTGATGGGAGAGAGTGGGGAAGGGGTGAGATAGGTGGTGCAATTAATGTTGATTAAAAGACTTACTCACTATTTCAGCCGCAAAGGGACTCTGAGGTACAACTTTCCCCTGCTGTTAGTAACAACATGGTTAAGCGCACCGAATGTGGCGGGTTTGCCAGTAATATACAGATGTGAGGTGTGTTCTCCCCATTAATAATATTGCAAAGAATCTTTTTCCAGAGGAAGAAATATACATATAAGATGCCACGCCACGTTAATGTATAGACTAGGGGTGTAAGAAAATATCGACACCAATATATTGTGATGGTTCACGATGGGATACAGTATCAATTTTATTAAAACACTGTATCGATATTTGTATTTTATAATTCATCAGCCGTTTGCTTGGTGACAGTGGTTTTGTGTTTCATTCATGCTTCCAACGGTAAGTTGGCAGCAGACTCAGTAAACTGGCTTTCTGCTCGTTCCCGTCCTCTCCTCTCAATAGACAAAAAGATCTTGCGAGGCCTCAGGTTTTGGGGGGGAAAAAATCTCAACAAATGGCCTTGCTTATAGAATCCCAATTTATCGCAGCAAATCGTATCGCCACCCCTGTATCAGGATATGCATTGTATCGCCAGATTCTTGCCAATACACACCCCTAGTATAGACACAACTTGACTGCTACTTTTGTTGCGACGGTTCGATCGGAAGCATACATCACACACATCATGACACACCAACTCCAAACACTACAGCACAACTTGCTCTCATTAAGAAGTATATTTTTTTCTTCGACAATTCAATATCCACAGGAAAGACCAGTCTTAAATGGAAATGGAATCAAGTAAACACTGTTTTGCAAAATGAGACACTTAACAGAAGGCATTCAAGTGCAACTGTGTGGAAGAGAACAAGACAATTAAGGTGAAATTTACATTCAAACATATTGTACAAATGCAAAAAAGCCACACTCATTCAATCACAGGCCCTCACTTCCTCCATCACCAGGGAGGCCACAAGGACAGACTCAGATAACTGTGGCATAAAAAAAGGTCCAAATTCTCATGTAGGAGGATTTTTGGATTTCCCCAGCAGGCCCTTGGAGTGTTTAGGGGTTCGTTTGCTACTCCCCCCAGACTGGCCGACAGATTCGGACGAACTCTTACATTGCAGAGTTCCGGGCATGATATCCTCGTCCATGTCGTCCATGTCGTCTGACATGATGAAGTGCTGGGGTGTGGCTCTGCCGCCCATGAAGGTGGGGTCGAGGTTGAGGGACGAGGCCAGTGAGGGGAGGCCTGGGTTGTTGACGATGGTGAAGCCTGTGAGGATTTCTATCTGCTGCCAGCGATGCAGCCTCTCCCGCAGGGCAGCTGTCACCTCGCCAAGGGCTTGTCTGAGGAAAAATTAGGGAATAAAACCTGAATAATCACCTCAATATTGGAGATATATAAAATCCATGAGGGGTGCAACAGGTACAGATTCATTTATCAAGAAACACATTTGAAAATCAGCTTAAATCATCAATGCAGGTCTAATGAACATTTGAAAGCAATATGCCAAATATGAAATATGCATTTTTGTAGAACTTTGCTTTGATGTTTTGTAAAAATCTGCTGTAAATTTTCTTCAGTAGCCTCACTTACTTTGCTGCCAGGATTTTGTGGTCCACATCGTCCAGGGAGGAGCTATGAGCCACGTGGAAAGTACCAAAGAGTGTGTTCCTCTTTTTCTTGATCTTCTCAGCCTGTGAACATTAAAGTTAAAAGATTGCTACTATTAGCATCGTCGTTCTTCCACCAGAGCAGAAACAGGAGGAAACCCCTGTAGCTTACCCCTTCTTTGGCCACTAGGAGCTGCCGTTCTGCATTTTGCTTCTTGATGTTGTAGTACTGCACTTCCACCTCATGGGTGAGCTGCAGCCATTTCTGGAGGGGTTCCGGTGGCGACCAGCTGCTCCGTGACTCCAGCTCCTTCTCTGCTTTCTTCAGCGCCATGCGGACCTGCAGCAAATGTCACTAGATTAGACGGCAAATAAACACTTCAAACAAGACATTTGTGAATAGAACTGACAGAACCCTAAATTCTTGGATACATTTTCTTCCCTCGTCTATCGTAAAGGTGATAGATCTCAAGTGAAGTTCCCAGCATACACATTGAGTTCACTCTAAATATCTTCAATAGTTATAATTTATCACTAGATGAAAAAAAGAACTGTGACAAGTGTGCGCGAAGTAGACCACCGCGATAGTCCTTCAAGAAAATATTCGTGTTTCTCTTACTTGTGTGGGCTGTGCTCTGGTGTTCCTGCCAAATTCTACTAATGGACAAAGCAAGTGGGTGTATTTATACCATTGCCAGTGTGAATTTGATAGACCTAAGCATACTGTGCAGATGCCATCTTGGAAGTAACACTATTTGCTATTCTTTTTAAAATGTCCTTCCTTGATTTAACTTCAGGTTTTGGGAATCCGTGTTTGCGACGGCGCCAAACCATACCTGTTCGAGCTCTTCTTCTGCGTACTTTTGACGACTCAGTTCATTCTCGGTGCCTTCTCGCAGCTCCCTCAGTCGCTGGGCCTCCTGCTTGGCTGTGTTGATCTCGTCCCGAAGCTTCTGCTCCAGGTTTACCTTCTCCACTTCCACAGTGCGATGCTCCTCCTGGGCAATCTGAAGCCTGAGAAAGAAAAAAGGGTGGACAAAAATGAGCATAATCATTTCTATTTAAAAAATGTGGCGTGGAAGAGGCATCTGCTGAATAGGGTCAAACAAACAGGAATAAAAAGTAGAGCAGTCAGCATCTTTTTCTGTGGCCGGGCATGATGTGTAAGTATGCAAGAGTCGTGTATGTGTGGAATGCAGGTCTTGCATCAGCCGTGCATCACCGGAAACAATGGCTACCACGTAGAGACTGAAGAGCCAAGATCAGCTGCTAGGCAGCTCACAATAAACTGACATCAGAGAGAGTAAAGCCAAGAATGGGAACAGCTGTCAGCATGCAATTTTAGAACAGTACAGTGTGATACTCAACACTCCCGTAGTACCCAAATCATGTGTGTTGGTTCGTGCTTGGGATATTTCTAACCTAAAATATATTACATTTTCAGTTCTGATTGCCATGATGTCCTATTAGGTGATAAAAATTAGTATCATCATGTCATTGATGAAATAAAAGAAACCCAATTCAGTCAGGGTACTTTCCAATATTTTTGCAGGCAGAGGATTAATAACATCTTCCAGTCACTAAGGAGCGGCATTCTGCTCATATCTGGTATAACACAACGGCAGAAGAACACAGAAGCACAGAGGAATGAAAGGTGATCCAGATGGCTTGCTGTGGAAAATGTGGGTGGTGGGCAGTCCTACTAATGCTTTCGACCCTGACCTTTGCCATTCTCTAGCTAATATTCGAAAGCGCTGGCAGAGCTACAATGCCCAGAGAGGAGACACCAAATGTTGTTTCAACTCAGCTGCACTGCAGAACAAACAGGACATAAACACAGTGTCTCTGTCTGCTATGCATTCATAGGTAACTGATAACGCGCACATTTTAATAATATTTATTACCTTGAGCAAATAAAATTTGTGTCAAAAGTCTAACACGCTGATTCCTGTTGGGTGGCATGTTGTCTCTAGGAGTCCTGTCTGCAAACAACACTCCTAAATCTAATGTGAGTGAATTAGCCCAAGAGATGACATGTTAAGCAAGCATGCTTAACGACATCTCCCACCAGTGTGGCGGAGGCGGGGTCAAACAGCGTTGTAAAAGGCACCCTGGATATCCAGCTCCATTCAAAGCCTCCTCCCACTGTCTACCAACAGGGGAGAGCCATGACTGGGCCAGGCTACTTGATACCACCACGGGATCTGCTTGAAGGTATGGAAAGAGAGCAGCTGGCAGCAGGGATCAGGAAGAAAGGCACAGCTACAGACAGAGGACATACCTCTCACACTCCCTCGGCTCTAAGAACATGCGCTACAGGAGACACCAGTCTCTTCTCGTCCAGTCACACTGACCTACAATATAAATTATACTTATAATATCGCCACCTAGAGCCGGCGTTCGCCTGTCCGGGCGGCGACACATAAAGGGGAATCTGAGAAAGGTTCAAGGCTTAACAGCCACTCTGAAATGTCTGAGAATCACAGTCATGGGCTTTTTGCAGCCGACACCCAGACTGGCTTCTCATATTCCTGCTCAACATTGTCTTTCGTTTTTAACAACAAGATCTACTGCAAAGGCTCGGCATAATGAAAAGCTTTTAAAGTCATTATCCTTTAGTAGACACTTTGATAAGTGCCAGAATGATGAGGGACACTTTGGGGAGGCAGGGTAATTATTTTTCTGCTCCTTTCTCGGCACTCTTACTCACCATGCTGGAATGAAATTCAATTGCAGATCACTACTGACGTGCAAGATAGATATTTTGCAAAACTGATCATATTAGCATAACTTTGGGGATCAAGATGAAATCCAGTTTCGCCAGAGGGGCAAGGTGCAAAACAAAAAGAAAAAAAGTTATGATAGAGTTACAATTAGTTATGATAGAATTGGACCTACAGGGCTTTATGAGTTCTGGTTTTTGTCGTTTTTTTTGTAAATTTATTTGACACTGATGTCACTCACATGTAGGGGCCTAAATCTGCTTTCAAAGACATGCAAATCAATGTCATGTTGCCATACTGTTGTCGCTTTTCTGATTTTGACACGTCTACACACAAATACACACCAACTTCCTCCTTTATCTGTCACTTGTGTTCATATCAACCATTAATTAACATATCACTCACACTATTGTTTTTATCGAACACATTTGCTTTGCATCACTTAGGGTTGTCAAGCAGTGCACTTGTTGTCAGAAACACTCTATGTAGCTTTGCAATTTGTTTTAAAAGTGACATTTGGTGTCCCTGTACAGATGCAATGTCATTGTGCAGAATAAAGTGATCCTTTATGGCTCTGATCCCCGATTCCTCTCGGTAGGTTTGGCACCGACAGGTGTGTATTCACAGCCGATCAAAGTATAAAGCCACAGAAGCAACAAACGGCCAGGCTTGGCAGTCTATCAGAGACAGAGTTTGACCTCACTGCTTTGTCCACAGCAGAGCAGTGAATAGCATTTTTGCTCGGTATTCAGGGAACAAATCTGATAAAAAAATACTTTCTACCATGTCCTTTTTGGTATTCCGACAAAGAAATGAGCAAAGAAAACCTTATTTGTCACTTGCACACACATGGAAAATGATTACAATGCAACAATGCCAAAGGCGGAGGTGTAACAGAACAAGGAAATACTCCGAGGTGGACCCAAACAGCCATCGGAGTTCAGCCAGTGAAACACAAGTCCTCTCTTTTCGGTCTATTTGCTGTTCAGCAGAGTGTGCGATCTCATGTTTCAAGAACTTGTCCCCTAAACAGCCAGCTGATACAAAGAGCAACTCATACGGGCAATGAGGGCAGTAAAATAGCCTGAAACAGAAAGGTACAACACATCGAGCCTAGAATATTTTTACCACAGTGACTGCTCCTTATTCTTGACAGGAAATGTGACTGGGGTTTATATCATCCGAGGAGCCGCCATTTATGTTTAGACTCCATCTGCTAGTACGTAGTATGTAGAAATACTTTTTAACATGTGCGTCCTTCATTGAAAATATAAAAATTAGCATTGAAATATAATTCAAGTAGCATCATTAAAAGTATGCATTATGCAAAATGGTCCCTTTCAGAGCACATATTTCATAATTATGCATTAATGAGCGTATCACTTTAATGTTGCGCTTGATATTGTGTGGTGCATTTTAATTTATTGATTTATTTTACTTTAGATACTGTTGGGTTGCTTTAAAATTCCCACTGGAAACGTATGTACCCTTACTGACATGATATCAAAATGTATGAGTGATTATTATTTGAACTACTAATCTAAGAGTACAAAGTGATAGTATCATAGAAATTAGCATCAGGGTTTATCGACCGTGTGACACACTCCTCCAGCTAATACATAGCGTGCAACAACAAATCAACAATGAGTCTTTGAGGCGCTTTGTGGAAGTATGCTGGGTTCCGTCATCGATGGCAAAATGCCAAGCAGAGGTTTTTGCCAGCAAAAAAAAAAAAAAAACAGCTCCTTTGTGACACCAACACGCAGCCAGATGTGCCGAAACTAAGTGAGGCTAGTCTACATGTTCCCCTTGCAGTCTGTATACACTGCTTTGAGTCCCGTGTAGACAGAGCATTTGGTAAACATCTCAGTCATTTGACAATCTGGGAGAAGGTAAGTGAGCTGTGATTCAGATTGAATCGCTGATGGAGGATCCTTTAAAGGAGAGTGCATGCTTAATGGCCATGTTCTGAGCATGACTGTCCAAAATAGTTAGTTTTAATCTTCTACTATTTATGATACAGCCGATTGCTTCTCACGCTTTCAGTAGCCTCATTCAAAATATTATATCTTGATGGCGGTAATGGACTAATGCCTCTTAGGAAAGAGTACTGTATAGCAGAGGAGACTGTATACGATACAAAGCTTTCATCAATGGCGACGCTACTAGAATCACAAAGGTTACTAGCCTATAAAGGTGTCTGGTAACATAAGGTTATTAGAGACGGAACTAAACTGAAAAGGGCTGTGTGAAAATGCAGTCATGTGATAAATTGATAAATTATTAATCATCTGATTTGGAGGTCCGCTGTCAAAACAGTACATTCAATGTTAAAATATTTTTAGCTCTATTTTTTACAATTTCGGGGTTACATAACATTTGAATGAAATGGTTCCTCTTGTGTAATTTTTTTTAAAATCTGAACTCGTGGTGAATAACCACACTGACCTGTAACATTATGGTTAGGCTGGGATGTGTGCCAATCCCTGATGGTCTCCACAAGATACCAAGCTGTGATATGCAGAAGCATTTGTTACCAGGATTAGGATCCGTCTGTTGTTGTTTAATGTCTGGCCCATATCACCCACCCTCAAAGCAAAGCTCTAAATTAATCCCAACGGTTTGAGCTGGTTATTGCAGATAATATAGGTGGTTGGTAGTATCGTTTTATTTAGATTCGAACAGCCAGTCCAATCAGTCCTGATCTAGTTCTGCGAGTGTCATTTCCTACAATCTTTCACTTCCTACTTCAGAACAACGTGACTCTATGCAGGCAATCCTGTGTGCATTTATAGTTTACAACAGTAAAAAAACACACGTGTAAACAAATTCTAAATAATCTGGCTTGTTTTATTTGCATAGGGAAATCACCCCAACTGGGAGGATTTCCTGCCAGCTTCCTCCTTTAAATTAATGTCCACGCCAGCTAACACCGGAATCAAAACACTTCAGGGTGAAGGTATAATAGAAACCTTGAGGTTATGACAACACATCTTATTTTTCCATTCCTGCACTGAAAATATCGAAACACTGTCAAGAAAGGATAAGGTTTTTGTCAGGAAATGGGAGAGGCGAAGGACTGGGTGGGTCAAAAACTTGGGAGGGATATGAGCCGGTGCACATGCCAGAAATCCAAGCAAACACTGTTGATCAGTTCTCAGGGCTCATTTTGGGACGGTAAGTCGTTCATTCAAAATGTATAGCTAGTCTTCGAGACCTAGACTTTCCACACGAAACCTTCTAAGCATCTGCTCGGGTTGATGAGTAAAAGCTGTAATTAGAGTTCCAGAAAAGATATGCCAAATCAAATACTGTTTTTGCAGCAGAAATGTAAAACAGATGGTGTGAGCTGACAATACAGCGCTTTGTAATGGTTTGTAACAGTTTGTTGTGTGGGTGGCGGGAAAAACCCTCACTTCTGTTGTAGGTCATGTAGACTCTGCTCAGCTCTCTGCAGGCCCTCCAGGTCTTTCATCATCTTCTTCATGTGGTCCTTAGAGTAGCGATTCTGGATGTAGGCAAACCAGCAGCCACCCATTCCAATGACGATGGATACCACCAGCATAAAATCCTTCAAGTGGTTATGTCGATTCACTGAGGAAACAGCAGAAGAAAGAAAAAAAAAAAAGAAGAGGGATAATTAAAAAACAAAATGCTGCAACCTCATCATAAGAATTTAAAAGAATACAACGTGCAAAGAAACAAAAAAACTTTATGTCAGCAAGGACAAGGTGCTCATAAATTAAATGCAAACTTGCATTTGAAAGATCAGGTTTAAGTACAGTTTAAATTCAAGGGAGTCAAGGCCCCCCAGGTTTGATTTAGATCATTTAAACCTTGACAATTTTACGAGGGTCATTTAAGGTTTGAATCCATTTCTGACTTAATATGGTCATTTGATTGAGTCAGAGAGCCACTGTCACACAGTCGTTTATTGCAGAGTCGCGGTCTTGCAAAGGCGGCACACAGGAAGGAGATTTCAAAAACTACTTCCTGAAGTGACACTCGGAGCGAGTAAAACATTTCTCTTCACATGAAGCCTCAAAGCATTAAGCAGGGGCTTTCTCCCCCCTCCTCGTCCAAGTCCGCTAAATGATCATCCAGGATAGCTGTGTATATTCACACTGACTTGCTTATAAAATCCAGAGCAAACACGACTCCGTCAGAGCCAAAAACTTGGAAGGTACATGGCTCCCATTGTGTCCCAGTAACAAAGCAGACAAAACGAGTTGGACTATCAAGAGCAGAGTGCCTGAATTCTTCTGATTATTTAATATTTTAGAATAGATAATTACAATTTCACGACCAGGGGGAAACACTAAAGAGATTACATGCCCACAGATTACATGTTTTTGTTTGTGATTGAGATGTAGATACTTCAAGATTTATGCAATTTAAAAACACAATTCAAGCCCGCTCTGCCAGTCTTTGTGCTGCTCCAACAATGCCATCTGTCACTGCCCAAGTCCATGTAATTTTCCACAGCCACACACCATCCTGCTGCAAGGAATAGCAGCAGGGGAGCATGAAGTGTATTTAATTTACCACAACATTGGAACTGTCTCCGCAATTTGTTTAACAAATGTCCTCTGGATTAGGTTTGGCCCGTTGTGAAATGTGTCTTAAAATGCTGCCGTTCTGCGCCGTCAGTCAGCGGGACCCCCTGGCTTTGAGAGGCTGTCAAAGCCAGACAGCCCTTGCCGACATCTTCCTCCTGGTGTGACTCTGACCAAACGAGTCCACAATGACACATGCCAGACACAGGCCACTACACAGCCTTCCCCTGGGCGGTTTCCTTCCAATCCAAATGCCTGCTTTTCACCCTCTCTACTTGCTTTGCTGATGACACATATCTGCTTTCATCAGCAGGCCAGTTTTTTTATGCGTCTTGACTTGCACTGGAGTTAAAAGGATGGAGCTGAAAGGCCGGGGAAGGCTTTGAGCATCATTAGCGTAACCTTCTATAACTCAATATTTTCACCTCGTTGAGAATTCCTCTGGCTTTCTATGCACAGTAATGCAAAACCTCAAAACTGGCAGCAGATCTGGGAACATGTTTTTCCTAATGTCAACACGGATTATATAAATTAAAGAAAAATAAAAACGCAGCCAAAAAAAATGACAGCAGAGACATACTGTACTCATTGGTGATGTTACCAATTCGAAAAAACTAAAAAGAAATATTTGGGAGAACCGAGATAGATTACAATCTGCAGCTACAGAATCACATCAGTGATACTGGAGAATCTGAGGGTAGGGAAGAGTGGTGCGTTTATTTGCCTCAGTACGCAGCGAGATGTTGTCCGGAATACAGAGCAGCATTGCTTCACCTCACTGCACTTCCTCAAACCCTGGCTCAAATACAGGACGTAACGGGATTCCATGCAAACTTCAAAATTAGTTCAGTCGAGGAGAGTGGATAAATAAGTCAATAAGAAGGTGAGTGGGTAATTGAATAGAGCTAAATTAACCCGGCAACAACTCACCATGTAGAATCAAATGTGGTGCTTACGATAGTGGTATTCGATACATATACATATACCACAAGAAATGAATCCCAAAAGAGAAGTGTTTTAGGTGTTACCGCTGATTTCTATGGGTCAACCAAGTAATTCTCAATTAAATCAGCAATGGACAATAAAGTCTAGGACAACCTATTTAAAAACACCACAGACCAAATTCCCATGAGCTTAATTCAATTTTGGCACTAAATCACTTTAAATGATCAAAAGTAAACCCAGCACCATTGTTTCAACAAGTGTCTTAGATGGATTGCAACATACATAAAAAAAAAAATAACATCACGTACTCAGGGGAGCTCCGAACAGCACTGTGTCCAGAGATTTGAGCTGCAGCTTTTGAACGTGGCTGCGATCCAGAATCTTGAGAATAGAGAGTGTCAGAGTGGCGTTCTTCACGGCGAGCCTGAAAGAGAGCAGACGTATAATCATTTTAGGAAGACGGCGAACCCAAGGGTGTAATCCACACCGTGCTATACATGGTTACCGTAACTCCACAGTTCCTGTAATTTCACGGAATACTGGCATGCAAACTGTTTGTTTTGTATGGTTCAAAAAACTGAATCCTCTTGAGTTCATTAAAAGTGAAAGATACAATAAGCATAATCCAATTGACATATAATTGACTACATGTTACTGCCTATTAAAAACGAGCAATGGGCTAAAAAAGAAAAAATCACTTTTATTCCAAGCTCTAGCTTTGGTTTTTTTCTACCAAATGGCACCTTTCACCCATACCTTGGCATGGCACTCCCGTTGAAATTCATCTTGCGAAAAGCCTCAACATACTGTGGTAGTTCCACATAGGTGATGAGCCATTCCACCACCTCATCCACAGTCCAGTTGTATACTGAGGAGCGAAGAAGAGGACAGAAAACAGCAATTAATTTTATCTCATGTATTGAGTACCTAAAAAAATAAGGCTTTTTCCATTGCTAGACATGGTGTCTCTAAATGATTGCTTACACAGGTTCCTGTAGGTAAACACGCTCAACTCTGATTTAGGCAAAGATAAAAGCTCCAACCCTTCAGCAAATGAAACTGAACAGCCCTAAGGTGTTAAATGTAAATCCTCACAAGCAGACAAATACAATTTTGACTGGAGGAGAGATTAAACGGAAAGTCAGCGTCCGACCTACTGTGGTGAGGTTGAGAGCAATAACAACAAACAATGCGTCACTGTCACATTTCTTAAACGCTCCATGTGCACAGCTCAACAAAACCGAGGCTTTGCAGTAAAAACAAATCCAAAAACACTGTCTAAATATCACCAAGTCAAACAGTACAAGAATCTGTGAACCACTCCATGTGACCAACAGAATCTAATTCAAGAGAAGCTGCACAAACTCGTGAATGTTTTAGATTTACACTCCTACCCAATGTACACAAGCCAAGAATTCAAAAGGGGGAAATTTAACTGCAGCGTATTGTGTATTAGAATATGGATGAACATTCCACTGTGCTGCTGAAAAGGTGAACAGTGCGCAAGTTTAAAAAGTCATTAAAATTGAACATTTTGTCATAATTCAAAATCACTTTTCTGGACAATGATCATGACAACATGACCTGCTCAATAACATCAGCCTCCAAAGTAGTAAAACAAATGAGATCGAACTGCAAGTGACATTTAACACACATACACCCCTATCCTATCCTATAGTGTGACATGCATAAGCACAGCGGTGGCCGGGGAAGGGCAAACCTGCTGCCCAGCTCCTGGCACAATGTCAACAGCATGCCCCGTCTGTTAATCTAGCGCTGTCTGGGAAAAAAAGAACAGTTTCCTGGCTCAAAACCTCAGGAGCTTTGTCACGGAACTGCAATGCAGGGTAACGGAGTACTATGAGCAGGAAAGGGGGGAGGGGGGTGGAGGGAAGGGTGTGAAAGACACGAATCCTAGATAAAGCAGAGCCCACTTATGATAGCCTGGCTAAACAGATACGCAGAAGCAGGCGAGTGTGTATTTGAATTGTGTGCCGACAGATTTGATGAAGTGTGTCCTCCCGATGGCCGGACTTGCTAAGTATCCCGCACTTGGCCCAATTGGGTCCGTCTAAACGGCCGGCTTGCTACTCTGACGAGCAAATGAGAAGGTTAAGGACCACGCTTTGAGTCATATGGGCAAAGAAAACCAAGAAAAAAAAACAAAAAAAACACAGAAAATCTAATTTGATGGCCATCTGAATCCTTCCTCCTTGAATTGCACAGTGTAAAGGAGTGTTTTCAGCAAAAACCAACAGTGCCATACCTTCAGAGCCCTTCCATGCGTTCCACAAGTCCTCCACGCTGATGAACTGGTCGTCCCCGTGGAAGGTGTTATGCTTGGCCTTTGGGTCGTGGTAGTTTAGATCTTCTCTCAGAAACTGTGGGATGACATGTTTTGTTGGTGAAAAAAATGTTTAAAATTCACATGGCGCGACTGACAACAGACACTACGGATTACCCAAAAGAATTACGCAACACACTGAGTCTGTCCAGTGTATTTGTAATTCATTTGGGTAATCCATAGTGTCTGTTAGCTTGGTTTGGCCAAGTGTTTCCAAAGTCAGAAGGCTGGTGTGTTTGAATGTTGATCTCATCAGAGGCCTCGTCTTTTTATTAAAAGATTTTTATTAAAGATTCTAGCTCAAATGCCAGATATTAAACATCACAGACCGTGTCTGAGTACAAGTTGGATGATTGAGACAAAGGGGAAAAAGAAATAACTACATTGTAAAGTTCTTTGACAATTTGTGTTAAGTGGTTTGGATGTACTGCTCGCACCGAAAACCATGACCTCTTTAACT
>CAESWR010000037.1:273657-287617 GCA_903171835.1 Mullus surmuletus | reverse complement strand
AAGCGAAATGCTGCTGTAACAAAGATGTAGATAATGTTTCGGGGTTTGAAATAAAATGTTCACGTCTGAAATTAAAGCTTTGTTCATGTGTTCAACTACAATTTCACATGTGACATCATCTGAAAAATATAGAAACTGTTGAATGTTCTTGAATGAATGTTGATTGTTATAGACAGTGTTTTTTTGTCACTATGTCATTTAATTCTAGTGACCGAAAGATAAATGAATGGTGTGAATAGTGTAAATGATTCAAATTAAAGGTGCAATGTGTGAAATTTCATTTCACAAGACATTCTTTAATTGATTCACTTTTGGTTATTGCTATGAGCTCCTCTTATGGGGAAAAAAGTGGAGTGAAATTAATTCATCATCATTTCCAGTTAGCAAGTTATACAATCTTCTGAATTTGAACAATCTTTATATGGTGAACGACTAATGTCATCTTCATTTAAACAGTTGTGTATAGTATTGTATATAGTATATATTGTAAAAAAAAATATTGTAAAAAAAAAAAAAAAGAAAGGGAGGGGGGTCGTTCATCAGGTCGTTCAACATCAGCAAAGACATTTTAACCCTGGTTTATAAATCACTCATTGAATCCATCCTTACCTATAAAATCTCAACCTGGTTCAATTTCCTCACCGTCAAGCACAAAACAAAACTAATAAATCAGGCCATCAAAATCACCCAAACAGCCCAACCCCCCCTGTCTGAACTGTGCCACCGCTCAGTGATGAGGAAACCCACCCTCATCACTCTCACCCGCTCCACCATTCCTTTAGGCTGCTGCCATCAGACAGACGCTACTGAACACCACTGGCCAGGAAAACATCTACGCAAAATCCTTCATCCCCTCTGCAATAGCTGCTCTCAATAACATAAAAAAGACTCCACTGTTTTTAGCTATTCATATGTTTTATTTGTTTTTACCTGCTGTACTGTGTTTCTAACCGTTGGGTTTTATTTGTGTGGGGTTGTCTTAAACGCCCAAATGTGAGTGTGTCTTTAAATCACAAGCCGGTTTTTACCTGGAACAGACAATAAAGTTATCTATCTATCATCTGCTCCATATTTTCTAATAAATGCATTGTGCACTGTAAGATGAATAACTATATGACAATAAAAAAATCTGCTAAATATTTTCATTTATAAACAAATCTAATGAAATTGTATGTATGAGGAAAATATATCAAGTGTTTCAAACATTCAAGCAGGAAATCAGACGATGTAACTCATATATTTTATTTTACTGGCACTGAATATTAACTTTGGATCCACTTCACACTGAGAGCAGTCAGGTTAGACCCACTCTGCTGGGAATAATTCATCCAAAAAATTAAAATAATAAGATAAATCAGTGAATGTCAGTTAAATACTATTTATTCCACTTATTGAAATTCTTGGATCAAATATGTGACTTGAGATTCATGTAGTAATTCTGTATGGAAACCTAAATGTTACAGGACGGTTGGAATTGAATGTCATGAATATTTACACTATATTTCATCATACTTCCACACACGGGTTTCAGCTGCTATGTTGGTCGTGGCGGGGCAACCCACGGCAATGGGAGATGTAAGGTGATTTTTAATCCCAAAGGACATCTGTGCATGCACGCCAAATGCCAATATAAATCGCATCGGCTTTGGTTGCGGAGCCGCTGAGGACACGCTCACGCTGCAGCAGGTAGGAACACCAGCGGCGCCACTGACTCAAATGCAACACACCTCATCTGAAACTGCTTTGGCAATTTCTTTCAGGTGAGGCTCCTCCATCAAGCAACTTCAAGGAAAAGAGAAAAAAAGATGGTGTTTTGGCTTGCAAATGAATCAACCGTGGGAACACTGAGACTGGAGTCGCTGGATTTGTCTTCTGAATATATTTACCCTGCATTTGTATTCGCAACAATCACTTATGTGATCATGATCTCTTGCAATTTGTTAATTGTCACGACGATAGTGATGAGTAAGAGCCTTCACAAGCCCATGTTCATCCTGATGTTCAGCCTGCCCATCAGCGACATGATGGGCGGCACAGCCTTTTTTCCTCACTTTGTGTTCAGCATTGTGACGCAGAACAGGCTCATCTCCTACTCGGCGTGTATTACTCAGGCTTTCTTCATTCATTTTTACGGCACGGGGAACCTGCTGATCCTCAGCGCCATGGCGTACGACAGATACTTGGCCATATGCTGCCCATTGAAGTATAACACCATCATGACCCCGAATAAATTAGTCAAAATTATTTTCACAGTCTGGTTTCTAAGCTTCTCAATCATGTTTGTGTTGATCTTAATGCTCGTGCAACGAAAGATTCACAGGACACAAATCATCGATTTATACTGCAATAATCCCTCCATTTTGAAACTGTCTGACGATGACGCCAGTGTCAACAGCTACTACGGAATGGCGTTTATAATCTTCATACAAGGTGGATCGCTTTTAGTCATCGCATACACGTACGCGCAAATACTGTACACGTGCATTGTGATGAATCAGGCAGACGCTCGCAGGAAGGCGTTTCAAACCTGCAGCACGCATCTGGTGGTTTTTTTGATTCTGCAGTTCAATACTCTGATCACACTTATTTCCCATCGAACCGGGAACCTGTCACCTTATCTGCGAAGGGCTCTCGGTATATCGATTCTAGTGTTTCCCCCAGTTTTGGACCCGATTGTTTACGGACTCAATACCAAAGAGCTCAAGAAGAACATACTGACGCTACTAAGACGACGTGCAGCTGTAAAAAAGTTGTAAGCAGGTTTTTATTTCTGCATTATTTCATCATTGAATGTAACGACTCTTCCACCCCGTCTATGCTCAGACCTGATTGAGGGAAAACTGAAGCATTGCACCTTTTGCTGCTTGGTTTTAGTGTTGCAGTGTAACTGAAGGCTCAGGGAATAAACCACAACGTGTTGCAGCACTGAAGTGAGGATATATAGCTAGGTTTCTCTGGTCTGAATCTATTCCAGGTGAATAATTTAGTAAATATTTTGCATTTATCGCATATATATTATAACCTAAATATGCAATATAACATTTTTAGACTGCAATCTGAGGTGATATCCATATTAAATCAGTAGAAACCTGCTTTCAAGACACAACTTTGGGCAAAACTAGAATACTGTTGGTCTTTATTTGAGAATAAAGTCATATTTGTCAATAAAAGTTCTTCAGGAATGGTACAACATGTATTCAAGTGTGAGAGCAAATATTCTGCTGAAATGTGTGTGAAATGTATTTACTGGCTGTTATGCGAGTCATGTTCATTTTGCAAACCTTTGCGCAATAAAAGTACATCTTGAGGTCAAATGTCTTTGTGTTGAGAATGTTAGCAGTGATGACAGATGGTGATTTTAACACGTAAGCGCATTCTCAATCCCTGATCAATCCCTCATCCCGCGAAGTACAGTGAACTGAACACACACTCACAGAGCTCCATCCAACACTTCCTCTGCAGAGGCCTCGAAAATGAACACAATCAGATAAACAGTTGACAGAAAAAATTAAAAACATTTCTGCCTCCGTGAATCTTCTCATTGATTTTCTTAACTTAATTGATATGATGAATTAAGAAAAAAGCAGGAATACTGTTCAGCAAATAAACAGTTCTTAAAGCAAGTGAAACAACATGAGATGATATGGGCACATAAAAATAACTTTTTATTTATTAAATGTGGAATTAAATCAAAACTAAACTTTTCATGCCCCCTGGAGTTCTGACATGTACCAGAGCATAGCCTCATCTGATTTATGTTTAAACGAGAAAACGAGTAATGGATGATAAATACTTGACGGTCCGTATTTCATAAGATGTTACTGTTAAATAGAGGGCTTTTGCTGTTATCAATCTCGATACTCTGAGGGACGACCAGATCCTGCTCTCCATCCCCACCTGGAGATCTCAAAGGGAACTCGATGTGTTTTGGATGGAAAATGCAAGTGGAAAGTGTGCGGCTACGACCCACTGTCACACATTTGAAGAGAACGATCACCTGATCTCCGCCTGCAGTGTTTTGAGGAGCCACATTTTATATAACATATCAGCATATGAGTGAAATAGAACCACAAAACCCTTAAACATGGTATTTGTCACCATGGAAACGCAGCAAACAAACCAAGATGACTGGAGACTAATGCAATCTGATCCAGGGTCAAACATAGTGTGTGAAGTGGTAAAAAATAATCAAAATCCTCCTTTTAGATGTACAATGCAGTATTGCATCACCAACATTATGTATTTGCAAACAATTTGAAATCAAATATGTTTAGTTTTGGGGAACTTGTTTACGGAAAGTGTGGTCCCCTGTGACTCACAGCATGAGTCGTTCCCATAACAATCAAAAGACCAAGTTTATGACGGTTCTGGAGACCCCGGGGAGCCGCCGGCTGTCGGGCAAAGATTAATCGCTCCTATAAAGCTTCTGATCTCTGCCAGCGCCTCGGCCACTGAAAGCGGCGGCAGGTGTGCGAGCAGTGATGACCCACCTCATGTGTGTGATTGGCATTTTCGTCCAACTGGTTCTGCTGTCTGTGTACATTGTTCCCACTTTAGTGCAACAGTGTAGATCAAAGAGGCGTCACTGATATGTGTGTTTAGGTTTGTTGGTAAGTATCACCATTTTGCAGGTTTTTTTCTTCTTTTTGCATTGCTGAAGTACTGCTTGGTATATGTGTTTTTTTTTTTACCCCATATTTGTAGAAGGAAAACAACAATGAACAACCTGTACAACACATCGTCCGCGTTAGAGCTGCAGGGCTTCAATCTGTCCTCCCAAAGCGTCGTCCCCACCTTTGTTTTCGCCACCTTAAGCTACCTGATAATCCTGGTGTGCAACCTCACGCTGATCCTCACCATCGTCCTCAACAAATGCCTACACCAGCCCATGTACCTGATCCTGCTCAACCTCCCCGTCAACGACCTCATCGGCTCCACCGCGCTCTTCCCGCAGGCCATCGCCGAGATCCTGACCGACAGCAGGACCGTGCAGTACTCGGCGTGCGTGCTCCAGGCTTTCTTCATCCACATCTACGCCGCCGGGGCCGTGTTCATCCTCACGGCCATGGCTTATGACCGATACATCGCCATCTGCTTCCCGCTGACATACAAAACCATCATGACCAACGTGCACATCGTGAGGATCGTGGCGCTGGTGTGGCTGAGCAGTTTAATCACGATTGGCGTTCTCTTCGCCCTGCTCTTGCGTCTGCCTCGCTGCCGCTCGCAAATGACGCACGTTTACTGCGACAACCCGTCCCTGCTGTCCCTGGTCTGCGCCGACACCACCGCTAACAATGTCTACGGCCTCTTCTTGGTGGCCTTCTCCCAGATGATCGGCAACGGGATGATCTTCTACACGTACCTCAGGATCCTGATAACGTGCTTCAGGTCCAAGCGGTCGGACACCAAGGCCAAAGCCCTGCAGACCTGCGCAACGCACCTCATCGTGTTCCTCATGTTAGAGTGTCTCGGGCTTTTCACCATCATCTCCTACAGGATTGAAAACATCTCGCCGCACCTGAGGAGGTTCATGGGGATTTTGACGTTGATTTTCCCCCCAACGTTAAATCCTATCATCTACGGACTGAAAACAAAGGAAATCAGAGAGCGACTGGTGCACTTTTTTAAGACTAAAAGACCGTATTAATGAAAAGCTGTTTTTTCCTTTTCCAGCCCACTCAAATTTTTGTAACACAACAACATAACAAACCTCTTCCATTTGTGGCAGTTGACACCCAGTCTCTGCTCATAACCTGCATCTTTTTGTCCTTCAATGATTGTTATTTAACATGTTTCTGGTGAACTTGTGAATAGAGAGTCTTATAAAACATTGGTGTGACAATGCAGTGTCATGTTACCATTTATGTGCTATTTCTTTATCCTAACATTAACCCCGAATTTATAAAAAAAGGATCGTACTTCTTAAATTTTGTGATTTTAAAATGAAAAATAGATCATCCCTCCATTTAAAGGCAAATTAATGTGGAAAATGTGTCATGATCCTTGGTTTGGCATTTTTACAGTTTTTTACCAGCCCAAAATATGAGAAAAACCAAAATGAAATACAATATTGTAAAAATGTGTTTCAGAATGCATCTATTTTCTATGTTGAAAACAGGCCACATGCCTCACACATTTCATTGTATTGGCAGCACAAGGACAGCAGAGGGCACTGTTGACTGAATCATTGTGTGTGTTCTGCTGCTCTAGTGTGCTTCAACACAACACTTTAAGAATAAAAGATTAAAAGTTTTCATAACAGAGAGAGACATGCTTTGATTTAAAAAAAACAGTCAAACAGTAGATCTAAGGCTAAATCTAAAAGCTCTTTGAATGAGGCCTACAAAGCTCAGAATCAGCTTTAGAGGCCAAATCTGAGGAAATGCATCAGATTTGTCTCAGAGTTCATAAAGTAAAATGTAAAACAACCATTAACTACTAAACATTAAAACTGTTTACAGTTGAATGTAGCTCACACATCTGCTACACCAGTGGGAAAACTGATGGGATAACTGGTATCCTTTTTTTCCTTCTTCTATTAATCACATTACTTTATCTTGTATATATGTATATATATAGTATATAGCAAATTTTATTTCACAAAACTTAGTTTTATGACCATTTATGAACTTCCAAACCCTACTAACATTGTATTGTATATATTTTTTGTGATGAGGCTGTGCATTCCTGTTTCAAACAATAAAACCTGTAAGATTTAAACTGTAAAATCTATAGGTATAATACGGATGTTTCTGATTGAAATGAGTCAATCCAGGCAGATATGAGTTATTAGTCACTGGATGGATGAAAAATAATATTTGAAAATATTGTGTTTTAATTCATTAGGGACTGGGCAGCCTAAGATGTCAGGTCCCTCTTGTTTTCCCTCCATATTCTTTCTTTCTTTCTTTCTTTCTTTCTTTTTTTCTGTTGAGGAAATCCTACTTCCCATGTGCACAAAATCACCAAACTTTGCACAAAGGTCCAATCCCATGCAAGATTACCTCAGCTGCAAAAACAGGCCAATGGTTGCGATGGTGGCGCTATAGCAAGCCTATAATGTTCAACATTTTGAAAATTCATAACAAATCAACCATATGTGCTAGAGATTTGCAACTTTCACCAAAATGTAGCTCCAATACTGAAAACACTTTCGTACATTTAAATCTATTGCAGATTATTAACTCCACAACTCTGTTCTTTACAAAAAACAAACAAAAACTGTAAAACTTATTAATGTCTGCTCAATTGCCATCAAACTTGCTACCGAGCATCTTCAGACTGTCCTTCACCAACTATCTTCACAGATTTTTGATTAATCTAAAATTGAGTCTTTAGTGTGTCAAAATGTTTGACTGTAAACCGTATTGTATACATATACTTGCAAATTCTTGCTAAATACATTTTCAATGTTCATAAAAATAAAGACAACATTTTTGTGTCATGGTAGATGATGTCTGGTAAATATCAAACTTTATCTCAAACAATTAAAAACAAATTGCCAAATTGCCACCTGTGAAGATCTCTCTTCACATTAAACAGCTGCTGTCTTGCACACAGGTGACTGACTGGCTTAGTCGATTTGTGAAGTGACAGGTAATGATTCAACTTGCTAATTAGCTCAGTGAGATAAAGGATGTTTCTTGTTGTTGAAGATGCAAGTTCAAACCTCAGCTTGTGCGCAATCTCCCTAAACTTTTCCCAAAGGTCCACTCCCATGACAGATGTCCTCAACTGGAAACATAAGACTGTAGACCTCATGGCGGCAGTACAGCAAGCCTCTAAAGTTCAAAATGGTGAAAATTCATAAGAAATCAACCATAAGTGCTACAGCTTTGGAAATTTCACTTTGAATTACAATAGTGGAATGTGACTGGCTCAATCACTTTGTGAAGCCTTTCAACAGTTGACATTTGCTAAATAGCTGAGTGAGTTAGAAGATGGTCCATGGTGTTAGAGGTTGTGACTTCAAACCTCAATTGATGCTGAATGCCCATTAGATGCCACTTTTGTCATCTTCCTATTCCCTGCTTGTTGCTCAGAATTCCCTAAATTTGCCTAAACTTCTATTGACGTCTATTGCTGCATAGCGGCTATATTTCTATTTGTTTTTCACAATATTCTCCCTTTTCTTATCAACAATTATGACTTAATTAACAGATCGTGTGACAGTTCAGAAGACAGGAGGCAAAGGTACAAAGAAAGATATCAAAAAAGGAAGAGGTAATGAAAGACGCCACATTTGATAAAGGTTTCATGGACAACGCTGAGTTGTTTTTTTATAACTTTCTAAAGTCTGAGGCCTGCTTTCCTTCCTCTTTTGCATTATTTCCCTGCTTGGTCTCCACATCCATCCCTGTTTTCATCTTTGGTAACACCTCATAATACGGCAGGGTAGTAATTGCAGGGTAGTACCGTGGTAATTGCAGGGTAATACTGAGCTAATACCGGGGTAATACTGGGGTAATTTAGTGGTAGTACTGAGGTAATTATGGTGTCATTGCAGAGTAGTACTGGGGTAATTGCGGTGTCATTGCGGAGTAGTATTGGGGTAATTGTATTACCATGCAGTTACCCCAGTATTTCTAAGCAGTTACCCCGGTATTACCCCGGTATTACCGGGCCGTATTATAAAGTGTTACCCCATCAATTTTTTGATTATTTTGTTGACAGTAACAACTCACTTTCTCTAAGTTCCCCTGGGAATCACAGAACCAGCCCAGGTTACTTTCAACTGATGTTTACCTGCGTCAGACTGGTTGGCTGCGTTGATGTTGTCACCCACCACGATGCATCTTCTCCCTCTGGACTTTGTTAAAGCAGTTTGCTCATTAAGCTAATGGCTTATTTGTTTACGGCGTGTTGACAGGAAGGATGTCTCTTACTTGAACCTCCAGAGGAATTGTACCCTCAACTATCATCTCTGTTAATGAACCTCAGAGGGTTTGCTGACACATGACACAGTAAACAGTTGCAGGTATGTTCTGCAACAGTTTCAGCTGTGACAGACAGGTAGACTGGAGAAAGTTCAATGGCTTTTCCAGTGAGATGCTTTTTTGTCAACAGAGATTTGAGTACTTGACATATCTTAGCAGGGTGAATTGTAATCAAAAGGTGTATCAGACATCTATTTTGTATAAGAAAGATTTATTATAGATACAAACCAGTAGATTTACCATTCATATTGAAGTCACATTCCTTTAATGTGTCCAGTTTACATGTTTCTAAACATTCATTATTTTTCCCACATCCCACAGGAAGCCTTTTGACCCTTTGTTGCATCTCTTAACCATCTATTGTTTTATTAAGTTATTCTTCACTGTGATGATTTTCAAACTTTTAGCCTATCATCTGCTCAACAAAGAAATTAATGAATTAATCCAATCCATTCCTTAATAACTTGTCTCCAACATAAACCTTTGTATCCTCTCGAGATCCCTTGAGGAACCCTTTTGTTGCATTTCTTAACCATCTATTTTTTCAATAGGTTATTCTTCAGTATGCTGTTTTTTGTTTTTTTTCAATACTTCAGTAATTTTTTTCAAACTTGTAGCCTATTGTACGCCCAACTATAACAAAATGCAACCCATTCATTAATAACCTGACTGTGTCTAAACCTCAGCCACCACAAAATTGGCAAAGAGAACCCGACAAAGAGAGAATACGATGGGTCTTTGCCAGGTCTCAGCTGAGGCAAAGTCACACACTGGATCGGGTGTCTTCACGGTTCGAGCTGCAGCGTGAACAAAAGTCTCATTGGATCTGTCGCTGGGAGGCCACGGATGGTGGAAGCGAGCATCAGCTGTTGCTAAAGCCTCACAACAAGCAATAATTTCACCTTTGACATATTGTCCATTAAAATTGATAATCCCGATGCTACTTTTTTTTTTTTTTAACAATATATTTCTTTTATGGATTTAAATATGCTTCTAGTTGTGCTCCAGATAGTGAGACAGGCCCTAAAGAGTAATCCCCTCCCCTGTCAGTAGACTCCACAAGAAAGTGATGAAGAACATCATCAGAGAAAAGAGGAGTGCTGAGAGAGGGTGAGAGCAAAAGCAACTATCCGGGATTCAAAAAGAGCCCATTGCTCTGAAGAAAGAATCACAGCGGCGCTCAGTCTCAAATTGGTGTTGGCAGGGGTCCACCACGCCAAGCAAGACCAAAGATGAGAACTGGCGAGGGCGTTTCCTCTAAGAGAGTCTGGGGCACTTCACAGCAGGGCATGAGATACCCAGGAAAGTCAAAACGCATCACTGTGCGCCGGCAAAGTGCTCTATACACCATCTAGTAGCACATTCACAACACTTTACATCACGGCTAACACTCCCTTTCACTTACACATGCAGCTGCCTTCAAATTTGCAGATGAGCTGATCTCTTCATTGTGCACATGACACCACTGCAAATAAGGGCAGCCTTGATGATGAATGAATGAATCTGCACAAGATAGAACACGGAAGCCTCCTCACTTGCTCGACTTTAACTGAAATTAACTCAGCTCAACTCAGCTTTATTCATATAGCAATTTAAAAAACAGCTGAAACAAAGTGTTGCACATGGATGAAATGAGAGCATAAGACATACAAAACAAACAATTAAAAAATGTAAGTTACGAAAAATCTGTAAAGAATCAATACATGCAATGAAAACAATAAAAACAATAGAAAGTAAAAACATTAAAAGCACCAAACAAGGGCAGGCTTTTTTTAAGGTGTTTTTTATTTTTTTATTAAATCAATATGAAAGGTTGGAACCACAGTTCTCCCAGGAACATCTCTGTCCAGAAGTGGTGCAGATTTGGAACTAAGGTACAGGTGGGACCCTCAAACCCCCTTGAGTTTGTCGGAAGACCCAACGACAAGGTGCTCCAGATGCATGACTGCTGTATTCACTTCCACCAGCAGGTGGCAGCACTTACATTTGTGAAATATCCATTCAAGGCTGTCAGATGATCAAGTAGATGAACTAATCTTCTAAAAAATACCATTGTTGGTAATATGTATTCTAGATAAACCAAATAGAACCAGACACACATTGGCATCAGCTATTTTGAGCTGGGTTGCATGCTCCGGTCAGGCCCTTGAGAGTTGGCATCATATTCAGAGAATGGCCGTTCATCAAATGACTGAACTTTGCAGTGCGGGTGAATGAACACACACTGAGGCACTTTGGGTTCTGCCCACTAAAGAGCCTTGCCATATTCACTAAAGCAGAATTTACAGAAAGTAAGTGCAAGTAAGATGTATGTGTGGTGGAGGTGAAAGGCGATGGACTTTGCAAAGAAAATGATGGTTTCAAAAGCATTGGACCTCCGATTGGAAGGTCTTTCACTGCAGATTCAATCAAACAT
The DNA here is from genome assembly GCA_903171835.1 of Mullus surmuletus. Taxonomy (NCBI): domain Eukaryota; kingdom Metazoa; phylum Chordata; class Actinopteri; order Syngnathiformes; family Mullidae; genus Mullus; species Mullus surmuletus. The sequence goes on along the minus strand of CAESWR010000037.1, from coordinate 276,262 downwards.
GGCGAAGCCGTTATAAAATGTAATGTACAGTACTTTCTAATGTATTTTCATATTCCAGTTCAGAACACATAAAGTAGGTATCCTCTCCTGTGCCTACAACTTACAAGTAACAAAACATCTGGCCATCAAAAACTTTTGTTCCTCAGTTTTTACTTGGCCAATTAGTCTCTCAAGGTCTCCAGTGTGTGATTAGAGGCTGCGTGTGTGTGAGTCACACCTTGGTGAATTCGCATATCAAAACACCCTCATGCAATCTTGTTTTTGCTGCCTTTTGTTTTGCGCGACTTGTGTGTTGCTGTTGTTCCCCTTGCCTTTTTCTGTTGTCAAAAAGAAGAACTGCATGCCTTCTCTTTAAAGTAAAGTTCAAAAGGTGTCAGGAGGTTTGTCTGTGGAAAAACAAAAGTGCAAACAAGAAGCCAGAATGAGGCCTTAAGGCACATCAGAAAACCCTCAGATAGCATAAAACAAAATTGTGGTTTATATGTGACTTTATTTGAACCTCCTCCAATTATTTAAATATCTACAGCGAAAAACACACCTATCTTTCAAAATAACCATACATTTGTCATGTGTGTCACCTTCAACCTTTGGAGAAAAGAAAGACATCCGCTGTGTATTAAATACGTAATCTGTGCGGGGGGACCGTCATTAAACACTGGGGACATTAACCCTCCTTTGGATGTACCAATTTAAATACGCAGTGGGGGTTTTCATAAACTACTTCCTGTTTACCCATGTGGGATTTATAATCCACCAGAATAATTAAATTAATGGCTCTTCAAATTAGCAGTCATGGGGTTAGTGTAGCTAAGAAAACTCCATAGACATCTGATTTCATGCGCAACTTAGTTGGTGGTTTACAATTCTATTTAAGTCAAACTGAAATAAAAATATTATATTTTTCAGCACACCTTTTGTATTTGTTGTAAAAGCTATTAAAAAAAGCTGAATCAGGACCATGTTTATACTATGACGTTTTAAGAGCAGTCAGGGGAAAGTGGAATATTTACTTGATATTAGAATTTGTTTGGCTTTGGTTAGGCTCACAACAATCTAAACTGCACGTGTAGGTAAACGCTAAAAAAAGATGTGCGAAAATGTGATATTGCAATACTGCTGCAAGAATATTCACTCTCTAAATTCACTTCTTAAAATGTCTTAAAAAGCTTCCCTTGGTTACACTTCAAACTGATGTGCGCTTGCATCATTTTCTCAGAGTACTACCAAACTTTAAATTAAAAAAAGTTCTTACAGTGGGACATGCCCCTGTACCCGTTTGGAGTATTTGCGGTCCACCCACCATGGCCTGACGAAATCATGTGGGGAAACACTGCTGGATATATAATGTAATTGTACTATTTGAGAGGCAACTGAAGGATATATGTTGATGAGAAAAATAGGGGGTTAAGGGGGTTCTTCTTGCATGTCTTTCTTCCTAATCTTTCCTCTCTGGCGTGCTTGGGGTTTCAGCTCCATGATGCCGTGGGACAACCAGACCACTGTGACTGAGGCTGTGTCACTACTTTTTGCGTTGCTTTATGGGAAATTTTGAGTCTCCTATATAGGGCATTTCACAAGTAATTATAAGGTAGGCAATTGGACTCACCCAGTTGCCTACCTTATAATTACTTGAAATATACAATGACCTGGATGACTGAGAATATCAACAAATATAAATAGGGCATTGAATTTGATCACTAAGGTTTCGGACACCACTACAAAATGGCATAACCCCAACATAGGGCTCTATATAGGGGTTAGGGCCCTATGTAGGGCTCTATATAGAGGTTAGGGCCCTATGTAGGGCTCTATATAGGGGCTAGGGGGTGATTTGGGACACATCCTGAGTTCATCCTGACCCCGAATACAAGATCCGTTTACGCCCAGATGATAATCGGCAACTCGACCGTTATGTATCTGTTCCTGGCGGACCACAACCTCCACAAACCGATGTATTACATCATTGTAAATCTGACCGTGTGCGACGTGTTGTTCAGCACCACCACGTTAAGATCGTCAGCGAGTATTGGTTCAAGGCGGGCAGCGTGCCGTTCACTGCCTGCTTCGTCCAGATGTACTTTGTCCACTATCTGGGCACGGTGAACTCATTCATCCTGTTCCTAATGGTTCTGGACAGGTACTTGGCTATCTGCCACCCTCTCAGATACCGCGCTCGGCTTAAAGACTCCACCATCCAAGCTCTCAGCGTTGCCGCATGGATCCTCGCCAAAGGGGCTCCGTTAATGATGGTGATTAGGGCTCACCCTCTCCCATACTGCGCCTCAAACAGGATCAATCACTGCTTCTGTGATCATATCGGGATAACGATGCTGGCTTGCGCCAACATGGCCCCCTACGGCTTTTACGGCTTTTGTGTGTGCGGTGCTTGCACTTCTAGCCCCACTGGAGTTTTATCGTATTTCTCCATAACTGTAACAGCTATGAATATGGCGAGCAGGCAGAGCTGCTTTAAAACTCTGTCCACGTTTGGCCTTCAGCAGATAGTAATCACTCGGTACTACCTCGCCAGATGTTTTGTGTATCTGGCGAGCAACATTGGCATCGTTTTCAACCCTGATATGCGGAGAGTCATGATCATGCCCCC
>CAESWR010000037.1:227232-243404 GCA_903171835.1 Mullus surmuletus | reverse complement strand
TTTAGACAGTGAATCAGACGTTTTGAGACACAGAAACAAGAATGACTTTGGGGAAGAAGGTTCGCTCTTCCTCCGCCTCGGGAAGATTAGAAGCCCGATGTGTCCCCAGGTAATCTGTCTCTTTGTTGTTGATCCTCCACCACTGTGGATCACAAACGCTTGTTAAATGTCATGTCGTTTCACTTTACATCAGGAGCTTAATCTCTGAGGGGAAAGATGTTAAGATGACGGGCCGAAGCGCTGCGTTGTCAATCTTCCATGTATTTCTCTCTATCCGGGGATAGAGGGATGTTTACTGTTGCTATGGTGCTTGAGCTGCCATCTGTAGCAGTGTAGAGGGAATACTCTGTTATGCAGGAAGTCTTGTCAGAAAGACTTTTTCATATTATTCAGAACCAATTGGATTCACAGATACAGATTCCAGTTGAATACCAATCATTTTAAAATCACACACAGACACAGACTCTGTAAAATGGGATCTGATAGAGAATCAGACAACATTAACAAGCTTACTTTTATTGTCAAAAGTGTGTGGCTGGAAAGTTTGCACATAGTGGTTAGTAGAGTAATTTTTACATATAAACAGAACTGTGGAATATGTATTTGAAAATGTTTTCAGAGGAGGAACATTCCAAGCAAGAGAGCCGAAAGACTTTTGGCTGGCCACAAACAGCATGAGCTCTGATATCTGGCACAGCGGTGTTACTCCGCAGCAATGATTCACGTCCAAATCTTTGCCCATGCCATCATCTATTAATTTTAAATGTATGAAAAGTGAAAATGTTTCTGACACTGTTGCATATAACTGCACTGTAATATCGTGCATTGAGAATAAGACCTGCATGTGGCGGAAAAATAACAGACACAAACTTCTCCCTTGTCACAGCATCCTCTCCGAGCTCGGGAGCAGGGGCTGCTGGGGTGAGAAGGCGGCTAACGACTCCTCAGCGAGACGAGAGGGTGACAGTGAGGACAGAAAAGAGCAGCCTGAATGGTTGGTGCGAGAGCTGCTGAGACAGAACAGGCGAAGACACTCTGTCACGCTCGGAGGCGAAGCTCACGCCAGCCGAGTGCATCGCCGCGGTATTGATCCAACTCACAGCCTCGAGGTGCACTTTATCACAACACCCGCCTCCACCTGAACCCAAGTGTCAGCCAGCAAGCCCCTCCATAGGAAAAAAAAGTCTGTAGTATTTGCTCGACAATGTCAAGTCGACACTCTGAAATTGCTCACATCAGCCTCAAGGTGTCACTGGTGTTACACTGCAGCCACCGTTTACTGCCTCGTTCCAAAGTGCTTAAACTCAGCATCAACCGAAGCATAAAACAGCAGCAGAATGAATGCGAGCTAATGCCAAAAAAGCCATTTTAAATCAACTTGATGATCAATTTTCCCGCAGCCTGACAGCCCATTGGGCAGGACAATCTCTCCCTGCGCCTGAGACGGCCATGTTTTCCAGCCAATGTAAAACAAACACGCTCGCCCAGCCAAGTACTTAAAAGGACCCCCGCAGATTTCCAGTTGTGGCTTTCAAGCTGACAGCGGTGATGGAACGACACGGGAGGAGGCCGGTGCCAGCGAAAGTTTGCGGCTTTCAGTCGTAGATGTCAGTCACGCGCCGCTGCTTAATGTAATGAGTAATGTGCCATAGCAGGCTTTAGAGTTCAAAGTTACGCGGCTCTGATGGAAGCATTTGGAGCAGGTGAACACACTCTGCGCCGCCATCACTCAGACTAATTAAACAATTATCTGCACAATGCAAGAGATACCTGAGGGAAAAAAATCCACGAGTCTCAGTTACATCCTCTAGGAATTAGGCTGTTTATCCCCCTTATTTATTAATGATAGATCAAAGAGCGTTATGGATCAAGGAGCAGTTGCTAGGAGACCATGCAAAATTGAGGAGAGACCATTAACCCGGAGAGGCCGGGCCTGTCTTCTGGCCCTCACGCGAGCGTCTCCGAGACGTGTCACACTCTGGCCACTGATTAATTGTGTTGCCTGTGACAGATAGCTATTGGTACTCAGAGTCCCAATCAAGCGTTGACAGTTATACAGCAGTCAGTGTGGAAGTGAAATTTACTGATACCCCCTCTAACCTTGATTTGTATTTTTAGCACTCAGAATTAATGAATTGCCTGGTGAGTGGAATCGAGTGGACTGAAAAATTGAAAGGAACGTTGGCTACATGAAAACATGGTTGCACTATGAGTTTCTAAACCATTTATGTGACTAATACTCATGATTAACCTTTGTGATATTGCAGCCGCTCTCTCTCCCCATAGATCGATGAAAAGATATCGCTTGACAGCCTTGAAAAACTGAAAGTGGCTTTTGGGGTATTGAATTCACCATGATACACACACTTCTTGTTGTTCATTTCTAGTTTTCTCACTGTATTTTTATTTTTTTCAACACAGGATTTCGAAACAGGTCGTTTTAAATCCATTGATGTCAATGATTTTGTGCGGATCGTGAGGAAGTGTCTGGATTTGCCTCACACAGTAAGCCCCATCTTTCCCCCCTTGCTTCCACTCTCGGGCACGAGCCTTTACGATTTTCTAATTAATTATACCATCCTTTTCATTAGCTATCATTGGAGTGTCATTGCCTTTATTCTTTTTTTGTCTTTGAATTTCACAGAGCAATGTGCAAATTCAGAGGTTGTTTAAGAAGATTGATTATTCAGGCAAGGGAAGGATTTCATGGGTGAGTTGAACATCATATTTGTTTCCAAAGGAGTGCATCCTACTTTCATCCAGTGCAAGACAAATTGCCTTATTTATAACACCTTTTCATGCATGTATAAGTCTGCACACATTCACGCAGGCCCACAAAAGAAAGAGGCCAACTGTAATAGGCCATTTTTAAAGCCGATTTTGGGGGGGTTGACACAGCAGGAGAACAAAACTTCAATGGCTCCCCTCCCTCAGCTCTCCAGGAACAATGTTAGTGGGTGATCACACGCAACAGCAGAGGAGCACATCATTAACATTATTACCTGTTTTTTTCCTGCTCTAAAAAGTCCAAACGTCTGCTGTGAGTTGAGCTCGAGCATGTATTTGGAATATCCACTAATTGGGATTTTTCTGGTGCCAGCCTGACTGTACACCAACACATTTGCATTGGCCGCTTTCCAAGTGATGCTCTCCTATGATAGCCTTTTTTTGGTAACTTAAAGTTGGAATTGCTTTTAAAGCTTAAAAAGTTTGTCTTGTCTAATTTTAGATGTTTCTTGAATGTTGTTTCTGGCATCTCAGCATGTACATTTCTGGTGTTGCAGAGTGAGTTCTGTGCGCACATCCTGCAGGAGCACAAAGAGCGGGATGAGAGCGCGCGGCGTCGCAAAGGGGCGGCGTTCGCCCTGCCAGCCGCCACGCGGGTGCTGTGTCACAGCAGCCCCATCGTCAGTATCCGCGGCAACTACGACGGCACCATCATCACTTTGAGAGAAGATGGAGCTGTTTGCTGCTGGAGCCCCGAACTGAAACCCAAGAAGACCAAACACATTTTTGTATGTCTGTAAAAATCTTGTTGTTGTTAGGTTGTAATTGTATTATAATTACATATAGATTTGGTGTTATGGCGGGTGACTGTTTGTCAATAAAGAAAGTTCACTGACATGTTTTAGACAAAAAACATACAAAATGTCACCACATTTGACCCTTAAATATGGACAACATGCACATCAGTACTTCTATACAGCAAAATATTAATAACAGTACAAATTAAGGGTCCAAATGATGCTGCCCATCATGCCATTCATCATTTCAAATGGATTGCAGGCATGTATAATTCATCACATTGTGTTTGTGGTTGTGACAAATGTCTTTATGCTCACCTCCTGCAATCATAGCAGATGCGCAACTCTGAGTTTGTTTATCTGAAACAGAACGGTGGAGCGGCAATCAGGAAATCAAAGTGGGCAAGCGATTTTGCTCTGATGACAGAGTACAACAAGCTGATGATTGGAACTGGGTAATATGAGAAATGGTGCAATAACTAAATCAATGACGAAGTGCGCTGATTCCTCTTGTTAACTGCGAGTTACAGTCAGTGATTTTGTTTATTGTCTCTGCTCGTGTTCACGCAGGGACAGAGAGATCCAGCTTTATGAGCTCTCCACTCTGGAGCCTTACTGTCAGATCAATTCTTTGGACACGGTTCCGCTGACGGTGGACTACGGGTGAGAAACAATACACCATTCGTGATGAACATCCAACATCATACACAAATATTACACTCTGTGCTTTACCTACAGCTACACAGGCCCCGATCAATGCTGCTTGCTGTATGGAGATGCTGAGGTGAGATTTGTTATTGAAACCATGCCTAATCAGCAGACAAATATCATCAAGTGCTGCATCGATTCTGCATGATGTTTCTCATCCTGTTTCTTATTCAGGGATGTGTGAATATCATTTTAATATTCTCTGTTGAAGATACCCTCAGGTAACGTCTTCTTCACTGAAACATCATTCACAAGTTGTTCAATGAATCTTCCCACACACTCTTACTTTTGCATGAACATTACCGATGCCTTATTTTCAGATTATACGATAATCAGACTGTTTGTGGAGCTTTTCAGCCTTGCTGGTTTAATCAGTGAAAGAACACGGAAGAGAGATGCGGTTGAGCCTAAGGGAGGCATCGACAATTAAGCGCAATCTGATTTTCCACTCTTGATTGGCAATTGACGCAATGGCTAATCTTTGCACACTTACAATCACAGACCTTCTGGGCTGAACAAAAGGAATAACAGCAGCTCTTTATTTTTGACTGCTGGTGACTGTTGTTCCTCAAGTTTCATTTTAGACATGATGTAAATGTTGCTCATGTCTTGCACAATCGTTTCACCCCGTTACATCCTGGTTCAGTTATTAAATTAGGCACAGAAAGCTTGTACATTTATAATTATGTTGATGACAAAAAAAGCCTTCTTTTCTATTTCAATTCAATGTGCTTCATCCATGTTTCTGTGTATGTACGCTAGATTAAGTCATTTGTGAATGTGAGGCAGCTTCACCAGCTTACATTTCTGTTCTTATTATAGGTTATGGAACAAGTTTCCAAAGATTGAATACATATCCAATATAGCGCTGGGCAGTGCAGTGCTCTCGCCGAACGTGACATTTGTGCGATGGAAGGTTCATCAGGGCTGGGTGACACAGGTGACATTTTACCCTTATACGTGCGTCATCACCAAACACAAATGTAATCAAATGTCAATGATATCTTCTTACATTTCCTGCCCCCCCTCCCCCCAAGGCAAAGTATCTTCCAGGTTTTCAAGCAGTTATCTCCTCATCAAGTGAAGAGGCTTCATCTCTTGTAATAGGTAGTTGAATTCTTTGGAATATTTTTTTGGTAGGCGGAGATATGTTCCATGAAACCTTTAAGATAATAAACGTTCTGGAGTTTAATAGTTGTGGCTGGACCCCCCCCGCGCCCCCCGGGCCGCCACCCCTCCTTTGTTCCACACAAGCCGAATCTGTCTCTGTAATTAAAGACAGAAAGTGACACACGCTGAAGTCAATGATAAAGACTATTATCGCTCTGTACGTGCAGTAATTAAAATTTGTGTTGAGCATGAGGCAGCCTGGCTGTGAGGGATGACTCATCGCTCCCAAATTCTTCAATCAGTGCCAGTGCTTGTGCATGATCGCTCGTGTATGTGGGCATTTCCACTTGCCAGCTTGGCCATTTATCCCGATAATGGCTTACCCTTGCTCCAAAAAGCATGTTTTGATCGATGCTAGCGAGCGTAGACTTCTAATGAAAGGCTCTCTCCTCCTTGTCAGGCCGAGTCCTGCCTCTGACGGACGCCGAGCAGCAGCTGGGCGAGATCAGGGAGGCCTGCTACGGAGGCAGGACCAAGAGGACCCAACTGAGCTGGGCTCCGCAGACACGGGCTCCGTGCGACCAGATGGTCTTTGCCATCTACAAAGGGGTGAAGACCTTTGACCTATGTCAGAAGCACAGCTTGCTGGTCACTGGAGGCATGGACAGACTTGTACGCATGTGGAATCCACATTTTTCTGGGTGAGGAAACCTGTTTGTTTCTTGCAGGCGGTCAGCGTTAAGCAGCCCATTAGCAGCTTAATATGCCTCAAAGTCAACACGAGGACTCTGACAGAATCTTTGAGCAATCTTTGAGCATATTTGAGCAATCTTTTAAATCATCTTCAGACCTGAAATATGTATGTCAAATATTATTTATTGTGGGGGATTTTAACCTTCTAAATGCCAGTTTGTTTACGTAACTTGTAACTTTTAATCGGAAAAACCCCACAAAAACTCAAATAATTTTCTTAAATGCGATTCCAGGAGGATTTAATTATCATTATTAGAGCCTCAGATGAGTCAATGATTAGGAGTAACATTGAATTTAAAGAAAAAACACTGCCAAAATGGCTTGAAAGTGGTCTGAACAAAAATGGTCCCCAGGAACTCTTAAGGGTTAATACCCCCTCAACTCACACAGGATGTTGTGATATATATCTCATAAGAAGCACATGATGTATCAGACTTTGCAAGCTCAGAAATACTTTGGTACAGTAGGTTAAGCCAAGAAAAAAAAAGAAAAACCCCAACAACAACAAGCTGCTGCCGGTTACACAGTGCATCTTTTGAAGTCATTATTTCACTGCTGTGGGTCCTGATGGAAATGATAAGTGAGATCAACCTTAAGAATGTCTTGCTGCTGCTACAGAAACAGATTTTTTCATTTATTTCTATTTTTTAGTAAACCAACTGGGATTTTGAAAGGGCACTCATCTCCCGTCACCTACATCTGCATCTCCTCAGAAGACAGCCGGGTCTTCTCCGTCTCCATAGATTGCACTGTCAAAGTGGGGCAAATTCTTTCTATTTGAACTCTCATGTGATTTTGTCTGCCTTATCTCACGTTAAAAAAAAGAAAAGAATGTTTTTTATTTGATTGAGGATGTATAACGCACACGTCACTGGCTCCCGTTTTCAGATCTGGGACATCCAGGATCATTGTTGCCTGTTCACAGCCGACCCCAAAGCAAGTGGGATTCATGGTGACATATCTGCCTGCTCGTATTCGCCTGCTTTGAAAACACTGTACATTGCCACCGACACCATGGCTGCTCTCCCCCTGAAGATAAGGTTGGTTGCTTTCCTTTTCCTTTTTTTTTTAAACATAGAATCCAGCACAATCTGTAGACATTGTACTCTTTGGTATCCAAAGAGTGCAGGATCCTTCCTCCGCCGCTAAAATAATGATAATGATGATGGCGACGTTAATGATTCTGAAGATTAGCCAAACAGTATAGCTTTTCCCTCTTTGGAGATCAATGCAGAGCTGCAATTTTCGTGTCATTGTTCCCCCGATCGTTTTTCCTCTGTGAGACCAAAGCTTCGCAGCCGTCTGACTGCCTCACATAATGAGCCCGTAATGTGCTGCGGCTACAATGAGGAGTTCCGTCAAGTCGTCAGCTGCTCCGAAGGATCCGTGAGTATATTCGCGAACTGCGTCACCGGGGATCGCCACGCTTTCACGTCTGCAATGACAAACATTTCTGTGGAAGATTACCTCTTAAATAACCCAGCTGCATTTTAATATCTTCATCCGCAGGTGGTGAAAGTTTGGGATTTTGACACCGGACTTGAGGTCTTTGAGTTTGACTGCTCTTGTGAGCTGTCCATCACCTGCATGACCTTTGACCCCCTTGGCAGGAGGTACAGTGGAGGAGTCAACTCATGATGTATTGCATTTTTATAACATTTCTCACAGCACTGCTTGTTTGCAGGCTCATCACGGGAGGGAAAGAGGGCTGCCTCAAGATCTGGAATTTTAACAATGGCCAGTGCCTGAAGACTCTAATGAAAGGTCCCGAAAACCGAGAATTTTGAAGAAACACATCTGCTTTCTCCAGTAATCATTAAAAAGCATTTTACAATCTTACCCATAGATGGTGAATGTCACGAGGTGTGCAGCTGCATCCTCCTGAAAGTCAACCGGAATTCGTAAGTCATAATTTGGTATTTGGTGAGTGTTCTTGGGCTCAGTGTGAATTTTAATCCGCATGCAATTTATATTTGAAGCCAGGTGATGGCTGTCGGACGGGACCGGAAGATTGACATTTACCCAGTGAGTACAAAAGAAAGGAAAGACATGAACTCCAGAAATTACATTGCAATCAGTTCGGCTCACATTGCTTCCATCTCTGGAACATACTGAATCTCATTTGCATTTGTTTACATTGTTATTACCTGCGCAGTTCTATCCCCCAACAGCAAATACCTGCTAATAGTTCATGCCACGTACAGCCTGTTTGGAATTGCATTACAAACACAGACGGTAGCAGGAATAAAAAATCCTTCTGGTCTGAGCTTATATGAATTTCAATATGTAGTAATATGATGTTTCACCCTCTGTTTTTGTCATCTAACAAAATATATGAATGTTGAGATGTGCAATGTTCCCTGTTTTTGTCAGGACACACCTGAGGACCATCATCATGTTCAGAGGCCGCAGCCGTCTTGGCAGGATGATCTGGTGATTAATCAACTGAAAGCTCTTTGGACAATAACTAGATGTTCAGGCAGCCCGATATAATAACTGGTTTGATGGTCTCTGACTGAGATCGTACGTCCCCCACAGCCTTTATCTCAGGCGAAATGGATTGCAGCGCGAGCGATAGTGGTCGGATTCACTCGTTACGCCTTCATTTTTAAAAGCAGCGCACTCTGGTTTGAAAGTGACAAAAGGACAAATTGTGTCTCTTTGTTGTTAGCTGAATGCAGAAACAGACAAGGTGGGAAATAGAGCTCAGTGGCTGCCGGCTCTGCGTCGATCCATTTGTCACTTTATTCAGCCACACATCATAGAGTCGCACACAAGGGCTCTTCAGAGCAATGTGCAACTCTATTCAGTATGCTTTTTTTTTTGCTCCAGGGAATATTAAAAATGGAAAAAAATCAAGGTGGACAGAATGTTAAGTTCATTATTTCAAACCAGTTTCTAGATAGATAGATTGATAGATGGATAGACAGACAGACAGACATACAGGTAGATAGATAGATAGATAGATAGATAGATAGATACCTTTATTGTCATTTACAGCATGAAAAAAAAAGTATTGGCAGTTGTACATTCTACTCAACAATACAGATTCAATAGAGCAAACTTATTTTTCTTCATTTATGTGACTATAGTTAATTGCAATTATTTTATGCAAAAAGGACGTATGTAAATGTCGTCCACCTCAAGTTATATACACAATTTATATTCTCCACATTAAAAGGACTTTATTTATTATCTTCAGCACAATCAAATATGATGTGGAGCCATTCTGAAAAGTGCATTCCTTACATTTTTGAGGCTCCACATGTGTTTGTTGCTGCCTGTGTGTGTGCACAGTGCTTCCCAGCAGCACACAGCTCGGTCAGTCGGGTCCGTGTTCTGCCTCAGTCTCTGTTGCACTTTCAGGGCTGTGAAGATAAAACTTCCCTGCTGGCTGTGTGCATATGAAACCAACACTCTGAGGACGCTGCAGTCTGTGGTCCTATGATTTTTCTTATGTTTTTAGGGGTTCTTTTGCTGACAAGCTGTAAAGCTTAGAGCGTGATGTGTAAGAAATCCTCCCCTGCATTACCTGCAGATTAATTTTTTTCTGACAAGAGCGGCAAGTTACCTTATCCCTCTGGTGCTTCTTTTTATTTTCCTCATATCATTTAGATTCATATTTGGAGAGTGAGAAATTCTGTTTTTTCTGCACATTTCTGGTCACATTCCTTCAGATTTCTCCCTTCATCTTCTGAATAGAGATGTCTTTTTTTTTTTTGCATCAAAGTCACTGTACATCTCAGCCTTGACCAGGCAGCAAACCTCCAGTTTCTGACAGGGAATGAATTGTAAAGATGAGTTAAGTTATGCGCTGTAAATGCCCTTTCTGCTCCCACCACCGTGTCTCGTGGGCTGCACGGGTTTACTCAAAGCAAGAAAAAAAGAAGAAGAAGAAAAAAAGAATTCTTCTATGACTGTATGTATTCAAAAATGTATACACCGATGTCAAGGGGAAAAAAACATTAGCAATGCAGATAGAGACGCTCTGGAATGTCCTGGTTTTATAATCCGTGGCATGTTAGACGGCCACAAACATCAGTGATAGAACTTTGCTCACTTCCTCTGACTCGGTTTTAGATGTTAATGTGAACTACACGCCACCCAAGTCACCCAAATTTTAGTCTACAGCTGAAAGTGGGTTACACACAAGTGATATGCAGGACCTTTGAATCCATTAGGTTTAGCAATGGTCTCGTGGCTTTCATCATTTATTTAACTGCAGAAGAGGGATTATTTTTCACACAGAGAATCCAGGAGATTGACTTATTCACAGGGATCACAACGGGAGGTGAGGAATAATAACTGCCTTTAATAGCTGAAGACAAACAGATTAAAACTGCCTAAAGGCAGCTGGCAAAAATCCAGGGAGGATCATGGCACTACCAAGCAAAATGTAATATTCTTGGCTATGGCTTGGCTTCACAGACAGAAAGTTGAGTCTAAGACGGGATCCAACAACTATATGAACTGCTGGACAAATTGGCCATCTGGCTTCTATGATGATTGGTTGTAGTTAATGCTGATTTAATTGGAAAATCATATTACATGTTCAGGATAAATATAAGCATGGCGTTTAGTGATTAAGATGCGTCTTTGTCACTGTAGGTTCTTCATCTTACGCTTTTGAAGATTGTCTTTGACTTACATACAGTTTAGTGGAGATGTTTTGCCTCTCATCCAAGTGGTTCTGTTTATCTCGAAGCATGATGTATTAACAATTTTGCTTTGTAAAGACAATTCATTACTTCACTGCAGAAAAGCCCTGCTTTGAATGCAGCTTTACAGTGTAAACCAGCAGTGCAATGCAATACAAAACCAATTGAAACTTAATTCAATGGTTAAGTAAAATGGCTTTGTGACTCAGCTTATCTCCTGAGCACCTGCAAGACATCCCATCATTTGCAGTTTTGTAAATTTGATTTTTCAATGTTATCCTGTCTTTTACCTCTGACAGGGAGGGATAGTCTGTATGATGGACTGGAGGAGGTGATGCTCACTCCCGGGCGTTCTCCTCTCATGGTTGATGTTCCTCTCACCTCAAAGAGGCCATTTAGCCGGGCAGAAAGATTACATTAGATTGACCACACGAAGAAGAGTGACCCTGCGTGATTGTCTGCACGGTGCTCTCATGATATTGGTTTTCATTAATGGTCTGTGGGAAGATGATCAATGTCTTCTATAAACAGCGATCCAACTCGCCTTGCCAGTGAGCCTCAAATTGCCTCTGTCCAGATGGTCAGGTTTGTGTTGCATGATGCGAGGTTCCGGCTTAGGTGGTCGCAAATGGGTGTCAAAAACTGCAACAATGCCATCTGCTTTCACTGATTTGGCTCTTTCTGTGGGCAATTGTTGTGTTTGCAACCTTATTCCAGTGAAATCAGTCAGTGTGCAACGTGGTGGAGCACAGGGGCCAGAGAAATGTTTGGCTCGTCTGCTCGCCCCGGGGGCGGCGCGATCAAGTCAGCCGGTGTTCCAAAATGTGTGAAACCTTTAGCCAAAGCAAAGGAAGATCATCAGAAATCATTCCTCTGAGCTGCTTAGTGAATGTAACTCCTCGGGAAACATATTGCTGCTTGGCATCAATGTAGGAAAAGACTAACCAGGCTCCATCTATGTCATTTCTATACTAAACAAACATCAACATCTTTATTGGCGACTTTCAGACGTGACAGATTCTCCGTTGTTTTGCTGCTCCCCTGATTCAAACATGAATGTTCATCCCATTATTGAAAGAAGCTGATTTATCATTTAAAAAGAAAACAACAACTGCAAAATGTTGTTTATAGCTTGCTGCACTGCACTAATGATACTACATCTGCTCTTATCTGTTTGAAAATATTATTTGGTTTGAAATGAAGAGACAGCAGACACCTTCCTCTGCCAGAAAGGAAGCAAGATAAACTTTGACACTTTAATCACTTTCCACACTTGGTTGAACGCTCACCGAAATAACAGTTCAATTGATAATTTAACTTTTCATGTGTAAACAACAACAGGAGTCTTTCACAATGTTTCACTTTAGATAATAAAAAAAAAAAGTTTTCTCCCCAGAAAAACGGGCATACGGAGGACATCCTCTGCGTGGCGCACTGCCCCCCGTCTCTCCTGGCCACCGGCAGCTGTAACGGGGAGATTATCGTGTGGAATGTGGTTTCTGGGCGTATACACAGTCGCCTCGCCGGCCCTGCGCTCTCTGAACTCCAAAACGTAGAGGGTGATTATTTGTGATAGAAAGGAATACTCAGCTGCATCAAAAGTGAAATTGAGCGCCACACTCATGTTTTCTCCTGCACAGGACTGGATGTTAGTGTTCCAAGCATTATTTTCTACAAGCTCCAGCAGCCCCAATCAGCCGCCGCTCTGCTGTCCTCCGGGGCGATGGGTCAGTCTTATGAACAGCACTAATTACGGCGCATGATTGCACTTTATTATCCACTACAGTGTCTCGCCATGCAATGTTAATGATGTGCTGTCCTCTCCGAAGGTTGTATAAATCTGTGGAACATGCTTGGTGGAGGGAAGTTTGCAACCAGCTTCAAAGCCGTAAGACATCGAACTCATCAGGATTCCTTGTTTTCACCGTCGGATATAGAGGGATAGAACTTTTTTTTTTTAACTTCACTTTCTCTTCCTGTGCTGATTAAAGAATAAGATATATGTGCTGCAGATTTGGTGCTCGGATCTGGCTTTTTAAGCAACTATCAGATACCTTGCTCGCAGCTATGAAACACAAAGCGCAGCACTTCAATGTGTAGGTGAACATGAGGGCAGCTCAGCAGTGCAGCGTCAGAGCCAGAGCGAAGCATTTATCGTGTAAGATTATGCTAAGAACTCCTACATAGCAGGAGTCTGTCTTTACATTTCAAACATCCTAATTTTTCAGAATATTAGGAACACTTATTCGCCAATTTAGGGACAACTGCTATTGTTGATTAGAGAGGAAATGCAAAACGACGAGTGAGAATAGCGCTGATGGTTGATTAAAACGGATAACAAATGACTATCTCTTTCTTTTGCAGTCCAGATTCCAACAGAAGATTGTGAAAATGGCGAAAACAGATTCGCTATTCTATGCCGCCGACCAAATCGGGTACATCTATGTTTATGACATGGCAGAGTTCAGTCTTCAACCGGAAATAAAACAACCGAGGGGTGAGCTTCCTTTTTTTTTGTCGCCAATGTATCTGAAACTGAAAATATGATTCCAAAAAAAAATCCACATTCTGAGCTTTTTGTTTTTGCAGCGGAGAACTTCTGGCGCGCCCACACTGAGAGAGTGACTGGGTATGTCAAATACTGAGGTTTCCTGAGATGACATGAACTTCAAATAATTGCAGGTCGCCGCCGAGAGGTTATGTCCTCAACTTTAACTTTCTGTATACTTAAGATTCCCAGTCGGTACATCCACAATGGAGGCAATAATTCTCAGTGTGGGGTGGCGGGGGCAGCGGGAGGAGCAGAACTTCCTGCTGCTGCAAAGACAAACAAAGTGTAGAAGAGAGTGTGAGTGTGTGTGTGGGGGCCGGGGAAGGTTCTGAACAGACACTAAGTCTAGGTGAGGCGCTGTGCGGTGTGCACCTGCCATCAGATATACCAACATAGAGGATGATTTAGAGGGTTCTGCCAGAGATGCCTCCTCCTATTTCACCTCATGTCTCTTCATTCTGGTCCAGTCTGCAGATTGTTGACAATGATCAAGTGGTGCTTACCTCATCCACTGACTTCACTGTGCGGCTCTGGAGCGCACGAGGAGAATTCATAGGTGGGTGTCGGTGTGCATGAATCAGCGCCCTCATTTGAGACTTTATTAATGTTCATGCAAACATCATTAATCTTGCTTAGGGTGGAAATGCTCCTTTTTTTTTGTATTTGCGTGAGTGTGCACATGGCTGGGTTAACCCACCTGAGGGCCTCGGGGCAAAGCGCACTGAAAACTACATGGCAGCTTAATTATGTGTTGCCTCAAGTGCCAGTCAAGAACGAGTACCCCAACATCAGTGGGTAATTACACCAGTTCCATGGTAATATTTCCCATAAAATAAAGGCTCCTCTTAGACCATAAAATTGGGTAATAATTTAAACCGACCACGGCAATGACAAAAAACAAAAATTACAATGAATTAATTTACCATAAAAGATTTGCCGGTAGATGACAGTACATCCACTTAAGCTCTCACTGACTATTTGCAGTGTCTCTCTAAATCTCCGTTAGTGGCCAAGAGAAGACAGCAGTAACCCTCTGGGTGTCTACTGAAAATGCTTTTAAAAGATAACATATTTGGATTTATTTGTATCATTACATATTTTCCTAAAAAAAATATGTATTTTTTTTTCATTCGCTCTCACTGATCTTGAGTTTGCTGGAACATTCTCATCTCATCGATGGCATTTTTGCACAGCTTACATTTGCATGGGAGGAAATAAAATGGGAAAAATGCTGCAGTATGCACAAGCACAAGACTTTTGGCTTTGGCCCGAGAGATTTATAATATTTCTGATATAGAGGGTTTTTTTGGAAGAGTGCTGCACAACGGGACCCCTCTTACGATGACATTTTAAGTGGATTCAAACACTGTGACACACAGAGTCGCCATATTTATATATATATTTTTTGTGCCATGTCCTTTCAGCTCCCTGCTACACAATTTGGCAAACAGTTCCCTTTTTGGTTTCTGCAGGGACATTTGGGCAATCTGAGAGTTGGAGCATTCACATCCCGTCTTCCTGGATGCATCCTGCTGTCCCGTACGAGATTTTGACAGATCCGCTAAGCATGCCAGATCATGAAATTCTGAATGCAAGAGCGTGTGTTTTTGACGCCAGCACTCCCGACAAGGCTGAGGCCGACAGAGGGGAGCTGAAGGTGAGCCGTGGTGCTTCACAGATGATTACGTGAGCGGCGCTGAATATGATTCTATCTCTCCCCCTTCACAAATGTTGAACCAAACTGACTCTACCCTGCTCCCTTTCAACACGACAACAGTCGGAGGCAGCAATTAAGCGCACTAAGCTGAGACTTCTTCCGACATCAGTCAATGACGTGAGCGCTGTGAAAGATTAAAAGCAAAAATTTTCTCACAGATGAAAACAAGATGGAGTGAGTTGTAAGCATCGCACCAGTTCCATTCAGACCCGACTCAGCTGAAAATGTGAGGAATCCTCCTTTGTATCTCAAGCTCTTTCATATTAACAAGCTATTGAAACAGTGGGATGGGAAAGTCTTTGATGAAGTGGAGCCACCCGGCACCAGCGAGAGACCTGACCTATCCCATAATGGTATTGATCCTTTCATCTGCAGCATTGAGCAACTGTGGTGAAGTGAATAAGATTAAACACTATTGATCCCTTTTGGGAAACTGGGTCAGTGCAGCAACCAGTGACATGACGGGGACCACAAAAAGTGAAACAATATTGAATTGAATATTGGACCTGAATGTAATCACACCCAACCGTCTCAGCAAACAGCATGCATAATAAAGGAGTGGATGAATGTAAGTGTGGAATAATATGAAACCAAGAAATGTGAAAATGAATTTTAACAAAGATACTTTCCATCTTATGCAAGCCATCCCCGGAGGTTTCTATAGATTTTTTCAAACAGCACATCTACTTTGTGCCAAAACTAACTGGAAATCTCAATTCTTTACCCATATATAAAGAATTATGCCTGCTCTCATTTACATTTCTCACAAATGTTCCGAGTCTCCGCTGATGAGAAGAAACGGCTGGGCGCTTTGTTTTTCGCCCGACGATATCTTCGACTTTTATGGATTCAGCCGGTGAGTAGCTACAAAGATGTATCTGGATTTCTGGGCATTACGTGAAGCAGCGTGCGATTTCCAATAAGTACGCGGTGGATTTATAACAGCGGGAGACATGCAGGTTGTAAATAAACAAAAGGCGAGTGCTTCATTCAATCCTGTTGGCTTCCACAGGCTTTTCAGTGCTTTGTCTTGTGTTGTTTCGCTCGCCGGGTCGGTTCATGTTCGTCCCGAGCCGTCACGGACTGAAATAATCTGCGTGTTTTGTTGAAAGTAATTTTCCACGGGACATTTGTCAGGTTTTTTTTTTTTT
>CAESWR010000037.1:170959-180963 GCA_903171835.1 Mullus surmuletus | reverse complement strand
GCATTTTTATAGCATCTTCTACACTAGTAGCTGATTGGAATTGAGAAAAAAGTAATAGATGCAAATATCAGTGGTTGAAATGAGCTATCCCTATAAGTTATCCCTAATGTAGTTTGTAGAACAGTTTTTTTTTCTTTGCAAAGGTTCATTGCATTAAGAAATCACTACATCACGCGTTGCTTACATCGAAATGTTTGTGCAGTGTGTGAAGCTGTTTCTAATGTGTTGATTCCGCTTTTTTTTTTTTCAAGTTAGAATCATATTTAATGCATGTGCAGGAAGGATTTATTCATGTATTTCTCAATGTTTTATCTGTGCTCATCAAAGGGGGAGCCTGTACATACAGAGGAGATCTTCGTCGCTGTGAAAACATGCAGGAAATTTCACAGTGAAAGAGGTGAGTCACCCTCTCCCATGAGTTGCTCAATTTACCTTCAAATGGTGCTTATTTTTGTCCTGTTTGGTTTTTTTTCTCATAATGGATCTGTTTTACCTTATACAACTGCAACTGTGTGACGACGTTTGGTATAATGTGGCATGTTCCCTAGTACTAGTACTTCTGAATTTAGAGCCCACATTAGAGCACAAGAGCAAACAAAATTATGTGTACATACAAAAAAATACAACTATGCTTTACATTCTCTCTCTTTGCAAGCATATTGTGGACAGTTGACCAACAATATTAGAAAATAAATGTTTTTAAACATTTTTTTTATAGATGTTCTTGTGACAGACCAGAGGCCTGAGTGTTATTAGTGATGAGATGTTTTTTTTTTTTGCAAAACTGAAGCTACAAAGTACACAGGGGTTTTTTGTTGTTGTTTTTGTGTGTTTTACAGCAGCAAAGTCTGGATTAGTTTCCCGTGCCTTTCTATCTCAAGAGCACTTTGATTGTCAAATATATCAATAAGTAACTGACTTGCATGTAAGGCTGAGCGGACTCAGTTTCAGCAGTCAGATGTCAGTGTCTGTGAGGAATGGCTTCAGATTTGGCAGAAACTTTCCATACTCAAATCAAATGTATTCATTTTAGTTTATTTTTTTAATCGTGTCCTTTCACACAGTGGAGCAAGACAAGGTGCTTACAAATTCAGGTTCAATCAAATTAAGATGAGGTTCTGGTCATATAGAGCAGCTCAAGGACTTTCTCTAAAACAGTTACAAGAGGAAACCACCTGCCTTTTCCATTCTAACTACCGGAGAAAAATTTAGCATCACATACTGGATAATGGTAGCATGATAACAGTTTAAAATAAAGATAAAAGAATGCAACGGCGAAAGGGAATACAGTGAGTTAAGATTCCAGATCCACTTTCAGATCATCCAGGTTCACAGCAGAGCGAGATTGCTGCTACTGCTGTAAAGCGTTAGTGCACTGAGGTGGAAAACTGGATACGTACCTCTAATATAAGTACTATAAATGCATGTCAAACTTTCTTTTACTTGTCTGTTATAACATTTCCTTCATTATATTCAAAATTAAACCCGGCCTCCAAACCCATATGTTTTGGTACTAAGGTATTCAAATGCCACTGATTGACCTAAATGAAATTGCATGAATTCAGTGTAGTCCCCTAACTGTTCTTTAAAGATCTGTACTAACATTTATCTATTATCTATACTCTGCTATATATCTACTGACACAAACCACCATGAAGTAACAGACAGCATTTACAATTGAGGCTTCGTCTGATTGAAGACTCTTCCATTTGGTTGCGCCCTCCATGTCAGTGTGACGTTATTCTGGACCTGCTGGTCTCGGATTTGCTTCTCCAGCTAGAAGACAGAATTACATTTGTCTTAGGTCAGAGTACGCAATCGTGACCGACGGCGTCATGTGGGCCATCCAACAATACCCGCCCAATTTCAGGCCAAACTGGTGAAAACATTTGACCTAATCTTGCAGCAAGAATATATGTATCTGAGAGTTCACAATTCAAGCATTTCACACAGAGAGAATGATACTCACGTAGTTGAGGATAGATTCTTGTATCATAGGATCGTTCAGGTCCACAGAGGGTGCAGCTTTCAGCACAATATTCAGCACTTTCTTTGATGGTCCTGGAAAATAAAGGATAAATAATTCAAGACCCCGCTTAAGTAGACTGTCGATGCAACAGCTTAAAAGAATAACCAGACATTTAGAGGATTAATCGCCGATGTGCACCAGGTGAGAAGAAATTATTGCTTTAAATGCAAAGCTGTAAGTACACCAGCCATGTGTGTTGCCACTTTGACTGAAAACATTAGGAAGTACTCACTCTGTCCAAAATTACAAATCCAACTTGCAAAGAACTTTGAAGCTCCGTTCTTTGTCATAATTGTTTGTTTTAAATGTGAACGCTTACCTGAACAGACAAAGGGAAGTTGAGTAGAACATTTTCCGTCAACCCAACCATCCAAAGAAGCAGCCGCACAGTCTTCAGAGCCACTATTGGGCTCTCCGGTCATCCACTTGAAGAATGTGACGTCACTCTGGTCAGACCATTCCCAGCTATCTCTATTCGTACCAATCCAGTACTGTAGCTGACTATCAACGGCACTCATGGCATTGGCCTCCTCCTGCGGATTTCTCATGCTGGCCAAGTCGGTGTATGTCTGCCTGCAGTAGTCCAGGGCGTCCTGCCACGTCATCTGAGTCTCAATTGGGATGTTACTGTCGTTTTGCGCTGAAAAACAACACAGCCGTTTTCAAATGCACACATGCAGAAATGAAAGGAGTACAGTCTTGAATTTTAAACTCATTCAAATGGATAAGATAAGTACCAACCATTATAGCATAGGGGGTGTAGTTTGACTTTACACCATCTGTCGTCTAGGTTTCCCCAAGAAATCGAACCACATTTGTGGTCACTCATGTGATTGTCTGCCCAAGAAAATACACGAACCCCTGAGAAAGTGGTGTCACCATCATAGACATAGGAATTATCGATGGTCCACCTCCAGCTATTCACGTCATCATACAGTCCGATCCAAACATATTGGCCGGAAATTTCTATCAGCTGTTTCACTTTCCACCAGTCTCCTTCTGTGTGTATGATTGCCAGGTCAGTAAAATACTTTCTACAGTAACTCTGAGCTTCAATCCAGGTCTTCTGCTGTGTCACCAAATGGTATTCATCGGCAAGACCCGTTGAGGTTGCTTGTGCTGAAAAGGAAATGAACAAAACATTTGTTAGAACCATCCATAATAATTTGCTGAGTGAAAATCGCCCATTAAATAAAATATGTCAACCTAGAAGCAGTAAGAGAATCAGTGCCCTCGGATCCATTCCACTGTTTAGCTGTGAGAAACTCTGCAATAATGGTAATTGGAGGACTATAATCGGTCAACAAAATGAAAAGAGGTGATGGGTAATAAGAAGTATTTTTTCAAATAGGCTCCTGCACCCTGTACTGAATATGCGCTCCGGGTTACGCTTTCTTTTGTAGCCTCATGCAAACATCTTTCCAAACACCTCCCACAGCTCCTAAGTGAAGGAGGAGCTTGGTAAAGAGGTCGGTATTCGTAATTTTCAGTTGACAGTGAGCATCACAACCCACAATGCTCAATGTTGAGATTTTGATTTGCTTGTTAAGATTTTAATTGAACAACTTTAACCCCTGCCTTTATAAAAGACAGTGTTCAGCTTCGACCGAAAATTTTGGATGCTGTCACGACTAGACTTGAACAACCATTGCTTGTCAAGAGGAGGGGGGGTTCCCTGGTGTCGGACCGCCGATCAAAAATGGAAGAATTTGGGTGTAGAATGTTAGCGTCTAATTTTTAGAGAGTCTGCCTCAAATTTGCATTGAAAGTTTTTGCATATCATGGAAACCACCTTGCAAATGGCAGATCATTATTTTCCCCTCATTTCAGAATTTACCACTTGCAGTATTTGCTCTACAATACAAAGGGAGGTGTACAAATACAAGTTCAAGTTTCCATTCTCCAAACACTATGTCCTCTTCTCGGCACGGTGTTTCCCTGACCCCAGCTACCCACAATGCCGCATTCCGAGGCAGCAGCACTTGCGGGAACGTCGCCGCTGCCGAGGCTCTCGCCGTGGCTCTCGCCGTGGCACGACTTGACGTGCGGAGCCACTGATCACGTGCCAGAATTGGAAGAATTAGGAGCGTTTAAGCTTCACATTTGCACTGCCAGCGTTTGCATGCCATGGAAATAAACTTGCAAATGGAAGCTTTTGGCACACGATGCTGAAGGAATATCTGTGTGCTTTCTGAAGTTTAAATATCCATTTCGCTAAATACCCATAGACTTACTTCTTTTTTTTTTTTTCATTCTGAGCAGTTCAGCCAGTACCTTCTTTTTCATAGTTTTACTGGTTCCACAGTTGAATCCACCACATGCTGTAGCTCCAAGGAATGTTTTTCTCCATCCATGACATTGCAATGTCATTAGCTGCATATTTAAAAAATGTTTTTTCTCTTTTTTCATTTTTTAATAATGTCTGCCTAGACTTGCGATGAAGGGTGCTCAATTCTTCAGGTGTTTTTTGTTTAGTTTTTATTGGGTTTATTTCTCTCTTTCTCGCTCTCTCTTTGCGTGCGAGTGCATGCAAACCACACAGCTTTGCACTTTGCACGCCAGTGATTTTGGTTCTCTGCTCTCTTCAAAAATATCTCAATTGCCTGACCTCCAAAGTAAAAAAAAAAATGCACTCAGTATTACCAAGCTTCTCTAGCTTGTACTATTTTCCTCTCCAAATTTCCTTCCAATCATCCTGAAACCAAAAGAGAAATATTTGATTTTTTTTGTGAAATTTGACTGTTTGACTTGGCGTGACTGTGCAGCCAGATTTCTCAATGCGTGCCGTCCTGCTCGACACAGGACCTGATTTACCTAAATCATAATCCCGCACATGCAAATGCGCAGCAGTAAACACGAACTAAATGGCATGCGATTTAACGCTGCACGCTGCGACGTCGTACCTCATTCTCATGTACCTCATTCTGCTGCTAACATGGGTCACATAATAAAAAGTGCAACTGCTGTGGACGGTACATGACGGGCTGTTGAGCGCAATGGATGTGTCAAGACACTCGTTTGCAATTGTTTGCTAAACTAAACTAAACAAACACGTCTAAAAATGAGGCCACACTGAGATCAGGTGCGACGCTTTTCTGTTTCTGCTCCTCATGGGGGTCATTTGGCAACTTCGAAGAGATTTTACGGCCTCGCAAGGGCCAGCCAACCCAACGTTTAGCCTTTTTCCGGCTCTCCCTTTGAGTGTTAAACGTGCCACTCTGATTCACTTTGTCTTGATTTATGAGAGTCGAGCGCAGCCTGGAGCCACTGCTGCACATCGTTTAATACTCGCGTGCTTTTCCGAGTCTCATATACTCAAAAAACCGCAGATCTGACCAGTCACATCCCGATCCGGCCCATTAGGAAATTTGCACCTGTGATGTCGGGGATGATGAATGAGTGAAGGAACTGGCTGAAAGACTCCGGCGGGTCACACTGTGTTACAGGACATTGAGAACAAGCTGATAAAAAATGTAAGCGGGCGAGTGATGAACGACGGAAATCGGAGGGTTCATTGGAACTGACGAGCGCGCTTGATTGCACGTATTTTGTGCAGTAATTCTCTACTCGTATATTGTCCACTCTGCACATACTGCCAAACTCTCAGTGAAAGTTTGTAATGTAATGAATTATGTTACAGAGGCAGAAACAGTGTACTAAAATAGAAATGATCTGCCCTGTCTGCCTGCGAAAATCAAGATTACTGATTATCTTCCCTTTGCCCCAGTTCCAGTGATAAAGAAGACCTGGGAAAAGGACGCCTTCTTTCTGGAGTACTACAGTGACCACGCCGATCCGTCGATACCCACCATCAATTTAGGAGTACCAAACACCGAAAGAGGTAAGCACCAAGAACGACACGCAACGACCTTTGGAAACCATTCGGGGTGGAAAGAGATGGAAAGTTACAAAAAAACCTTCCACACCATTCAGATTTAAGCGTCGGAATGAGGCGGTCAGCCGTCCAGGGCGGCTATTAGTGTAAATATTTGATACTCAATTTGCCACGGATGTTAAGGTTTGTTTCGTTTATGTTTTTCCCCAACACAAATAATTCTAAGCAGTAAATGGTCTTTTCCTTGCTTTTTTTTGTTTTTTTCACCCTTCCTGGTGTTTTTCTGGAGCTGTTGTTTAGCCAAGAATAATGAAGTGCACATTTTATCAGCAGCTTTGCCAACCGTCCCCCGCTGATTTGACACGGACGTGATCCTCTTTAATAACTGATGTTTGCGACACACGCCGGTTTATGAGCTGTTGGCGATGATGACGGGTCACTTCACATCTTTGCAAAGTCTATTTCCAACTTGGCGGGAAAAGGCATCACAATCCCACAGGAGAGGGATTTTTATTTTATTTTTTTAAAACACACCCGATTCAAAGGAAGCTGTTGTTTCCACTGATGGCTGGTGACCAGATAAGGAAGTCATAACTCGCAGCTGAACATTTTTGTTGTGTCCATAAGTGATTATTTCCGTTTCCCGCAGCTTTGGCCGGACTCCAGCCTCAGGCGATGTTTTCGAATGTTGCTTCCAGGCAGATATTCATACTGTTTTATGTGTGCTCTTTTAATTAAACTGGCTTATTCCCTAACAAGTTGGTTTCTGAAGTTTCTTGATGAGAAATTTCGAATGTAAATAGTAAAATAATGACTCCATAATGATACCGCGGTACAGAAAGATCTATATAGAGCGTTGGAATGTGGTGGTTGGTGGAGGCATAAAGGGCTCTCGCTGCCTCTCCTCGGCCGCCTCCCACTTGCCGACGCCAGGGGCCATTTAGGTGCAAATTATTTTACAGTCTGATGGCTCTCGGCACCTTAGACCTTTCATGTTGCACCTTAATAGGATGATGCATCGGCCGCAGCCAGTCTCGCCCTGCTGTGGAGGCTTCTTGTTGTTGGAGAGAGTCTGCTTCAGTCAACAGCCTTCCTTCTGTCACTGTCTCCGGGCTGCTTAGTCCTCTAACAAGGACGCCTTTTGCACCCTGATTGTTAATTCTGCCCGGGCTGCCAAAGGCTGCCACCCACTACGACATGCGTCCGCTGCAGAGCCGGAATCAAGAAAACTAAGTTAACCTCTTCATGTAATAGTCGCCGGTTATCGGCCTGGTTGGTCGCTGATAAAACTCGAGCCCACTTATAGATCTGTTTTGTTTTTTTTGCTGCTATCGCCCTTACTTGAGTTTAGGGGGGGTGAGGGGGGATTGGCATCCCCCATGAAATGAAAAATCTAAAGGGGCCATCCCCCCCTTTCCATCTGTTATGTCATTTTATCAATGAACGTGGTATTATTGCTATTTGGAATAACATTTTGCACATATTGAGTAAAATACTGGGGGTGAGAGTGGAGTTGGCAGCCATTTACAAAATTGGTCTTATTTTGGATTATCTGTATCATTTTTTAGATTTTGTTCATATTTTGTAAACAGATTCAATTTGCACTTAATGCCCTCTTAAAAATAACATTGGGAGGATTGACAAAAAAGTGCAATAAAATGATGATAGATCAATATTTTTCTAATTGGGGGGGTCTTGTTTAATTTACATAATGATGACAGGAGTATCTGACACCTAACATCCATAAAACGCATGTTGTTTTAGGAGTATAATCATTATCTTTATGCTTTAAGAATGGTCTCCCTCCTTGTGTGCCGTTATCAGCACAAATGATGTCCCCATATGATAAAATCCAGCATCCCTCCTGACTTCTTTTTGCAACTTGAGTACTGGCTATCGCTGAAAGGCTATAATAACGGGTTTGGACGTGAAGCCGGAGTCAGCTTTGCATGAATCATGAAGCATGGAGCGGGAACATGTTGCATTTTTGTTTTGCATCTCATCTGCTTTTTGTTCCATGTTGGAAATTTCCACCGAAAGATGCAAATATCTGAGCACCAACCATCTTTTACATGATCCCGCGGAGAAAAAGAAAGAAAAAAAAAAAGAAGTTGTGTAGCCGCGACCGATGAATAGCAAATCGTCGGAGATCTGGCGAGCGAAGATGATTTAAAAAAGAAAAAAACAAGTCACCTGGGTTACCGCGGCAACATGGAGCCTCCCTGGGTTTAATCGCATTCGACTGAGCGCAGCTTCAGCGTACTGATGTTAACATGCAGACCCCCAAGCGCTGAGCAAATATGTCACCGCCTGATTACCCCCAAAATGTTCACACAGAATCTTGACGGCGTCGTCCCGAATGCAGCCCCTTTGGCTTCAAGGAAAAAAGAATCAAACTACTTATCTGCTCGGAGTCTCTTGCAAGGAATTAAACTCCAAAAGTATTTATCTGCGTCACTCACTGATTGGTTTGTTATGATGAGTCACTGGTTGTGGTGCTCTGCAGTGGTGTTTGGCAGAGTCATGCGGAGGCGTTTCTTCCTCTTTTAGTTCAGTTTAGTTTAATGCGTCAATGAAATGTAAAAACAGCTAAAATAATTCAAGATTGCAGAGCAGGGAAGACGAAGGAGCTTTTTGACACATTGTTTATTCAGGTAGTTTGTTATATGTTTCAAGGCAACTATTTCACATTTTCTGGCATAACCGCAAAGTTTCTGGGACGAATCGGTGAAAAGATAAACTATAATTTTCCAGCTAGTCATTATAAATGTTGAAATAAAGTTGAAAAATTAAGGAAATGAGTATAACTGCCTTCTCAAACCTGCTCATTTGTAGGTTAAGACGCATTACCTTACGCAAAGAGTGCTGATGTGATTTTGCTTTTAGTCTGAGGTGAAGTGAGAGGAAAAAAAGCTGTGACTGCTCATCTGAACCGATAAATAATATATAAATGAATCCATATTTTAAAACTTGCCTCTTCGGAGAGCACCCCTTCCTTTGCAGAGTGGCACATTTTTTTGCCCTCCACTGCACACCTGTGTTATTTTTTATTTCATTTTATTTTCTAACCTTTTTTTGTTTCTTTTTTTCTAAATCTTTTGGGAAACAAATATTGATTGTCTGAGCCTTGGCAGCAATCCACAGTCCATCATCAAGGCGACAGGATTGTCGGTAGTTTGGTCCGCAGCCAAACAACACTGTCATCTCTGAAATCGCTATTTGTGTTCCTACACTGCCTCTAATATCAGATTTTCAGTGGAGAAGTTACGTGTTTCTTTCAAAAATCGAGACCTTGTTTCATCAGTTGTCGCAGAGCTGATATTTTTCTTCAAGGCACCTGATATAGTCGTCCACTCGGAGACTCGAAGCCGCAGGCCGCTCTCGTCATGATGTCCTCTAATTACATGCGATCGAGGTCAAACGAGGAATCAACGACGCTCCACCGCACTCGATGGTCTGAAGCTCCTCCTTAAACATTGATTTAAAAAGTCAACACTCGCATTAAAAAGGCAACGCTTGCAATGTTTTCCTCTCATCTTTTTCCCCCCAAAGACCTCAAGGAATGCGCTAATGATCGTGGAGAGCATCCTTGGAGCTCCGTGCTGGTCAACAGGCTTCACTGTGTCAGGAATACATGTTTTTTTTTTTTTTTCACGCTTGTTGACTCCATTGTTTTCATTATTAAAGCAACTTCTGAATCTGCGAAGTGCACAAATGCAGTATTTACGTGTGGCGGAGGGAGATTTTAACAGCGGCGCGGCATTCCATTTCAATAGTTGATTGAATGTTGTGCGAATTGCCAGGAAAACATCAGCTTTAAGACGATTTAAGCTTGAAAAATCGACTTTTCTGCTGCCAGAAATCGACTTTGTTCCCCGTTTAAAACAACCCGCGTAATCCCGGGGTCATCTTTAGTTGCAGAGGCGAAGACACGGCCGCGTATATATTTCATAAATGGGAAAAAAAAATAAGCCGAAGGTGTCAGTTTTTTGAGCGAGCGAGCGAAGAGGCGAGTGATGCAACACCGCGAAATGTGAACGTCGGTGGGGGATCAACGGTGGAACGGGTTGTTGTACACGAGCGTACCTGAAATATGTCGGGGAACAAAGACGTCAGGACAGCTTTTAAAAAAAAAAAAAA
>CAESWR010000037.1:156540-170811 GCA_903171835.1 Mullus surmuletus | reverse complement strand
TGTCTGCAGGCCTGCCTCCACCGCTGCGCTTTTGGATTTTATTCCTGTCAGCAGTTCAAGGTGTCCTCTCTTATTCTATATTCAGATACTAGGGTGAAAAAAACACTGTGGGTGCCTTATAAATAAAACAGCATGGCTTCAGTATTCTTTGCGATGCTTGCCACCAGGGATTTCCATGTCTCAGCTCTCAGCCCTGATGGTGTGCAGATATTTGAATTGTGATAGGTATATTTCTACCGGCTCCCCGCGTTTGTTGTGCTCTACTCCGCCGCTGTTGTTTTTCAAGGGGCTGGCAGAACATTTTGTACCATCCGGCGGTCATGTCAAGCACGCCGGGGTAAAAAGCTTGATCGCAGCGGTCCATCATGCCAAGCGCACCTTATTATTTCTTTGAGATGTCAGAACGTCAACTTTTTTTTTTCTCCCCTCCCCCCTCGTCACCCCACTTTGCCGTTGTATACCCCCGCATTGAATGGGTTTTCCAGACAAAAGAAGTCACAGAAAGGTGCCGGAGCCATTTATCATTTAGAGCGACAGCCCCCCGAGTACACAAGATACAGTGGCGTCTGCTTTCCATGCAGCGTTTACGTCCCGTCCGCCCACCAAACTGTAGGATGCACAAGATCAGGAGGATGTATAATTAAAAGTGACACCCTCGCTGTGGAATTTATTCCCATTTATTGTCGATTACACCTCAAAATCATGTTTCACGTTGGTGTACATTCTGCTCGGGTTGGATGCTTTTGATCATAGGTTCTCAAAATGCGCCCCCCCTTGCCAGTTGGGGGCCCACAGAAACATTTCTGGGAGGCCCCGGGGATTTTATGTGCATCAAGATTTGCCAGGTTTAGTCTAATTTCTTGATTAGAATGTGTTTATTGCACATTACTGGATGCAGACCAACAAATGTAAATTGTAGAGATGCAACCTGGTCATTAAAATGACTACAAATGGGATTTTTCTCAGTTTTTTTGCCCTCGGCAGCCCTCAGTCCAATGTTCTGTTCCACAATTGGCCCTCAGCTATCAAAACTTTCAGAACCCCTGCTTTTGATGCTGAAGTATCGATTCCCCAGTGGTGTCGAATGGAGCTGTGTTAAATTTCTGGCGTCATCTTCCTCGCCCACTCAGCGTCGGTTCTTCTGTCAGTCCAGAGACTGGAGTGGTCTTTATGGACATGATTCATCTTTTAATGATGTGACAGGGAGTTTTTTTTATGTTTATGTTTATCAATGATGTGCTATTAGGCATTATAAGCACATGGGGGCTTCTCAGCAGGGTGATTGTTGGGAAGGCGGATATAAACATGGTTTGTTGTCAAGACAGAAAAAATAAGGGACATGCACTCGTATTGTCAATTTGACAAAATTGTTTCGGCATTTTATTACCGCAATTTCAACAAGGCCTTGCTAGTACTTACTGAGTCTGCCTGTCTGTTTTTTTTTCTTTAATAGAGACATTTGGTAACGAAACTTGGTGAGTCATCGAGGGTCAAAGCAGAACGCTTTAAAAAAAGACAGAACTTGACTTTTGTGTTGTTTTTTTAATGCTGGCGAGCTCCAAGCTGCACCTCCCATCCATCAGCAGGATTATCAGAAAACAACTGCAGAGCTTTTGGGAGGGTCGGACCATGAGCCAAGGGAGATCCATCGAACTTGCAGTTTGTTTTTGGGGAGTTTTTTCTTTTTTACGTTGGCCTTGGCAGAGATTTGCACTCTGTGGGGCCTCTTTTACTTTATGACTGTAGATTTTATCCCTTTTGAGTCTGAGCTGTTGCGTTGTGTTTTACGAGCGAGCGGCCAGCGCGTGTGTCTGTGCATGTAAATACCTTTCTTTATGCCAAGAGTGTGCGCTTCCAATAAAGGGGTCATTTATCTTCGTAAACCTGAATACAGCGCATGTCGATATGTGATTTAGCCGTTTGGCGCGGACGGTTGATAGCCCTTTTTCTCTATTCGCAGGCCACTGTGGGAAAACGTTTGCCATCCTGAAGAGGTTCCTAACCAGCGACGTGCCAAAGACCAAGTGGCTCCTTGTCGTGGACGACGACACGCTCATCAGGTGTGTTTTCACAAGCTGGAATCGACATTAAGGGAGTCCCGATGCGACAATTTCGATCAGATACAATATCATTACGAATCATACACACTTTTATTACTTATTTTGCAGTATGAAATGTTAGAAAAGGCTTGATCAAGTGATATTACCCAACGGAGAAAAATAGTAGCAACAGTAGCTAGGAGAAAAACTGACCCATCTATTTTTAACCAATGGCTTAGATACATTCTAACCTTAAACATAAGAATAATCTACATTTGATTGATAGGAGATTTTAGATGCAGGCCGATATAAATACGATACTCTTTTTGTTGTTGTTGCTGATATCGGACCAATATCTGATATCGATATTGGATATCGATATTGGATATTGGATCGGATTCAGTGATACAAACAGAAGGAAAATAGTGCCAGCAAATAGACAGAACTATTTTGTGCAACCCTGAAACCGAGCCGGAACTCCTTTCATGGGACGCAGTGGGGGGAAAGTCACTGCTGACGAACAACACTGATGGTGAGGATCTCATACAAAAAATCTGAACTATCCCTTTATGTTCATGTGTAGTTATACACTTTCTAAGGCCAGGAAGAGTTAAAAAAAAAAAGTCTTCCGGAGAAGTAATTTGGCCAGGAGCGCTGGGAATATTACCATCCTGTTGAACATGTAAGCTCAGTCCATTAATTGAATCCATCTGGCTTCACTTCATATCTGTAAAGTCCTTCCTTCATGTGGAAGCCACTGGATGTGTGATTGCCGCGGGACGGGGGGGGGGGGGGGGGCTGTATTTCAGCTTCGAAACGCAGGCTTGCACACCTGTGACAGTGATGACGAGCATGCGATGAGTTTCATCTCCACTTCTCCCGCAGCCTCCCGAGACTGCAGCTCCTGCTGAGCTGTTACGACCCCTCCGAACCCGTGTGTCTCGGCGAGCGCTACGGCTACGGCCTGAGCCAGGGCGGCTACAGCTACATCACGGGAGGCGGGGGGTGAGTTTCACCGCTGTTTGGAGGAGGGGGGGGGAGTCACCATGAAAGATACCGACTCAGCAAAAGGAGTATAAAGCGTCTAATGAAAAACCTGTTATCTGTAATTCAAAGATAAACCATTTCAGCTCCGTTTAAAAGCGTGTTGCTCCCCAAAGGGAGATTTGGCGTGCAGGCTGATCAGAGTTAAGATACTTCCAGTAAACAGATGGTCTTCAGTCGACTCCACAGTGAAGTAATATTCACACTTACACCCACAGCGGCTGTGAGAAAACACACACGTTTATTTAAATTCTGCGTCGCTTCTATGGATAGTTGGCCTTAAAGCTGAATAATACATTCATCGTCAGCTGCGGGGAAAACCTTGCCGCAGATCATTCCAACTCCATTTGAGCCCACTTAAGGCGCAGTGACACTCGACAACAGCAGCTGCCAGTGTTCTCAAAAGCGATTTCTCCTCGATACCTGAGTGTGTCCAGCATCGCAGGCAGCCCGAGATGATGTTTTTCTCTTTTTCGTTAAAAAAAAAAAAGTGCCACTGCCATCGCAGAAAAACCTCACATGAACCTTTTCCATCGCTTTGAATATAAAAAAAAGTTGCCCACAGACGGGTGCTGGGTTTACTGTTTTCTGCTCATTTCTCATTCTTCTGCAGGATGGTGTTCAGCAGGGAGGCGGTGCTTCAGCTCCTCGGCAGCGGCTGCAAGTGCTACAGCAACGACGCGCCCGACGACATGGTGCTGGGAATGTGCCTCAATGCACTCGGGCTTCCGGCCACGCACAGTCCGCTCTTCCACCAGGTGAGGAATGATCTGCCAAAATGTGCTGGAATCAGTTTACTGGCAGAATCGAGTTTTTTTGTATTTTAATATATACAGATTAATTTAATAATTTGGCTGAATAAATAAGGGAGAAAAAAAGAGGGTAAAAAAGTGGAATGATAATGAAGGCCCAAGCCAACTGCATGCAGTGCAGTGAGACCCTCTTTAGATCTAAAGGGAACTTATTATTATTGTGAGTAGTTGTATTTATTCCTTGCACATAACTGCAACTTTGACCCCCTGAACATGCTCGAAAAGTCTTGAAATGTTCCAGGAAAATGTGATAATTTACAATCTCTCAATCAAAGCAATGCAAAATGGCTCAGTAGCCCCCCATACAGATTGTCACGAGCTGAAAGTTTGTAGTAGTCAACCCCTGATGTTTATTGTTGTATATTGATGTATGTTTGTTGTACCGAGTTGAATAATATAGTCTTAGATATCGTGATTGTGGATAATATGATCACAAAAAACATCAGTGCAGCCTAGAATAAACAATGGATGACATTCTTCATCAATCAATGCAAGTAAATTCATGTGGCCGCCACACACACAGTATCACATGAAGAGTTAGGAGGCTCCAGAGTAACAATCGCAGTATTTACATAAACATCCGCAAACTTGTCACCAAAATCTTCTACCGATAACAAAAGCTCAATTTTTACAGCAGCCTGTATGTCTTTTCACAGTTGTAGTCGTCACCAGTGGCCTTCAGTGTAGCAGAAAGTGCAGTTGAGGCAACACACACATCAAAACGCGAAAGCAGAATAATTCTGCCCTCAAAAATTCGATTATTTACAGCCACTGTGATGTATCAAAACGACTGCTGTAACAAAAGGCAGTTGATGAGGGTGTTATTCTTACCACCAAAACGGACAAAAAAAGAGAAATAAATCAGGTTTCAATCAAATCGCGTTTCAAACTCGCCCTGAAAATGGCTTTGTGCCAAAATAAATGGAACCACCTGTGCAAATATGATCGTCTCTGATCTTTAACTAGACAACGTTCGGCTGTGGTTAGTAACGAATTTCTTCAATAGTCCAGTGAGCGTATTAGTATATTAGGGACCAATGCAGGCGGAATTGTGCTCATAAAAAACATGGCAGGGTGCACGGTCTGGAATTTTCCTGCTCAGGGATGGTATTGTGTAAGCGCACGGGAGGCGAGGCCAACAAAGAGGCTGACTGTGTCGCTGCGTGTCTGTTTTGCATTCAAATTTATTTGCCTCGAAAAAAATCCTGAGTACGGTTTTGCATCATTCAAAGCGTGATTTGAAAACAACCCTTTCTTTTGTACACGACTAGAACCTTTTTGTATTTTTTCTTTTTTTGGGGGGGGGAGAGGGGCGGAGAACTACTGGCCTGTATTATATCCCTGCTTGATGAAATCTTTAGTGCGTTGAAATCTATTCTCTCTTTATGAGTCCTTTTTTTTTTATGTCCGTCAGCGGTTTGCTTGGTGGCTGATTTCCACTGATATGCGATCGGCCGCAGGTTTATCATATTCAAAGTTGAACGTTTGAATGGCTGCTTTTTGCAATACCAGGGAACATAACTGAGTAGTGTAAATAACCCAAATATTTCCCTAGTTTGTGGTTCAAAGCCGCCCCGTTTTCAGTATGCAGCATCTGTTTGAGCGTAATCTTTCACTTTCATGGCTTCACTCTCGCTCTCCACCGCTCCCGCGCACAGTCTCCCGTGGCTGCTTCCAGATATAAATTACTGCACTTAATCTTACCTTTCAGGCACGCCCAGAGGACTACGCCAGAGACTTCCTGGCCCACCAGGTGCCCATCTCCTTCCATAAACACTGGAACATCGACCCAGTTGCCGTTTTCAACAAATGGCTTAAAGATGACTCCGGGGCGAAAAATTCAGATGGACTTAATAAGAGCGCGAAGACGGAGTTATAAAAGCATTAAGCACACAGCAAGGCTGTTTGATGATTATGTATGTATGTACTGAGAGGATGTGTGTGTGTGTATGTGTGTGTGTGTGTGTGTGATATTAAGGAGACTGAAGTACTGTCCTTCACAGATGTAAATGATTTTGTATTGTTAATGTGGAAAGTGTTATTAAGAAGGACTGTGCGAGTGTGTGTCCAGCATTTAATTAGCGAGTGTTTTCATGACTGAGGTACCAATGAGCCACATGTTGAGGTCACTGTTCTTTTGGAGAATATAGTATGTGTATATTTATATAAATATGATAAATCTAAACCTCACAGTACAGTTTCCTTTTCTTTGGGAGATCCAGCGTCTCTCGGAGAACACCACTAATGCTGTACAGTGCGCTCTATTTTGACATAAAAGCTTAAATCTGCCCAGTGTTTTGTCTTCATCTTATTGTTCCGCCAGGATTTGGAAACACGCATTAGCCGCTCGCTGCAAAGGTTAATTGAGGCGACGGCTAAGACAGTGAACTTACACGATGAGCCCAAACCGTTTGCCGCAGCCAAAAGGCGTGATTAAAGCTGTGGAAAGCACTCAGCAACTCCCAGAAAACACCCAACATGTCGTCTTTATCGGGATCCAACTGCTGCTCAGGGAGGATAATATTTAACCTCAAAGCCCTCATTAAATTTCTGGCCAAAAACCATCTGTTTCCAAGTTCTCCTCGTGACCTTTAAGAGTGTTACTGAGAAGAAGAAGAAAAAAACATTATTTCTTGAATCCAGGTAGCTGAAAACTCCTCATTTTCAGTTTTTTTTCCCTCACAAATGATCCATCAGGGAAAATTAACCGGCATGGTTTGTTGACTGTTATAAAGTTCTTTCGGAGACCTTGAGCCTTGGTCGAAGAGCTACACCTCTCCTTTGGCTGCCAGCCATCATGGGGAAAAAAAAAAAAATCCATTTGCAGATGTAATATTTCCTGATAAAAAAAAAAGAAAAGAAACTTGAAACTGCTCCCACCTCATAATGGCCACAAAGGCTTAAAAACCCTGATGATTATACAACTACTCGATACTAATGGCACAAAACTGATGAGAGTTGGAAATGTTCACAGGGGGACACTCATTACTGCCACACACTGTGGTTCTCAGATTTTTTTTTTTTTTCCTTTTTCTCCAGTGATGTGCTGCTAAATTTATACCACCCTAATAGAGTGGCTGGAGTTCACATGGAGTCTGTTAGCCTCGGGCATCAGAAGCGATGTGATAAGTCAAGCGGACTTCTCCGAACACACCTATGAATTGTAACCTATTTGCGAGAAACTGGTTGAATTCCCCGGTGGGATTCAGCCGCACACGAATGAGGTGAAGTCATGCACACACACACACGCACACACACACACATACACACACAAACCTCCCAGTGGGTCCGACTATGGTGATTTTATTCACGCCTACTCTTTAACACTGGCTAACAAGTACTCCCACAAGGCCACACTCACACACCACTCAATCGGGACTCATTGCCTGCAGACATGCGATATATTATTTTTCTATACTTTTACATTGCATCACCTTATTCACATTGCTGCTCTTCTGTTATTTTAGTATGGCCTTTTCTGCCAGTTTAACCATATTGTTTTTATAAAAGGATAACTGCACCACTCCCTCAGCTAGTATAGAGAGAAGGGCTGTCTTGGTAGACCTGTATTGGTATTGGTATTAGAAAATGAAATTTGTGAAAAATATGCATATGATAATATGCCCTCTGAAAACAGTCTGCGACTTACATCTGCTCAGCTAATTCAAATAAAACAAACTAGAGACTATTAAAGCAACATTATGCAAGTCGTGACAGCTTCAGAATTGCTCTGCGTAAACACCAACTCATACAACATAATCATTATATTGAATTCAAAACATTATATGAGGAAAAGTGCGTTTCCTGCAAATATCCAGTATCCAGTAATTACACTGTTATTGGCAAGACTTACATAGGGCTCCTTTAATCGGGATGAGAAAAAAATCATGAATACAGTTAAAGTATTTAGTATTTAAATGTTGTTGATATTGTGATAATATTGTTATTGTGACATTTTTTTGTCCACAATGATTATGAAGGGAAATCTGATATAATGACAGCCCTAATAGAGAGTATATAGAACAAAGTCAAGGGATTAAAGAAATCCAATAGGCAGAAAAATGATCTCCGTTGCAGGATATGGCCTCATCCGTCCACCTGTGCGCAGCTGCACATCTCTCCGTGGAGGCGAGAATGCAAATGTGCGCAGATGTCAGTGGTCGCGGTCAAACAGAGCTGTCAGAGGCTGCCGCTCACACTCGGCAGGACGGCCCTGCAGCCGAGGCGGTTCACGATGCGAGCTTCATTGTTTGTGTGCTTGATAACATGGCCAATGCTGGACGGTTTAACCTTGAACGCGTCGGCCGTGCTTTAAGTCTCCCCCGGCGGTTTGCTGCGCGGAGCGGATTGGCGTATCGATTCCCAGAACGCCTTCTGGAGGACGTCAGCGTGGACATTTTCAATTTTCAGCCTTTTTGACGATGAGCATCCAGAGAGGCATCAGAGCCGTTTTGACCCTCTGCAAATGCGGGATTTTCCCTCCGCTCCTTCCCCCGACGCCGTCAGCCATCAAACTCTGCATTTTACTTTGTTCACCTCAAGCCATGGAATCGTAAAAAACCCGCCGCGCGTGACTAACAACCGTGCCGATAAATCCCCACGGTCTCAGAAGATACTACAAAGTACGCGACCTCGGAGAGATCATTTAAAACATCTGCTGCGAAGTCATCAAAGTGGCTTTGACGACCACAAAAGGAATTACGCGTTTCAAATAACAGCGCAGATGCCCTCTTTGGCGGATATTTGGTCACTGCTCCGCTCCCAGAATTGAGTTCCCTGAAAATATATTAAGGTCCTCTTGATCACGTATACAGTATATCATGCATTCATGTCCTTCTGTGAGGGGGGTTACTGATTTATTCATTCTACACTGACTATAGTACACGATGGAGGGGGAATTTATAGCAGATCTGCAGGTGAGGGGGGAGGGGGGTAGTTTTAAGAGGTCAATTCATTATCACTCTTCATGTCGTGTTTCTACAATTGCCCAAGCGGTTTGTCTGTGCCAGTGAGCTGTGTCTTTTGGGTGAAGCCGCCCTTTAAAATTGCACCAGGTTACGTTCGCAGCGGTTGATGGATCTGCTGTGGCACTTTGCACCTGTTCGTCTCTAATCCCCCATCGCCAGCGGATCACCGGATTACAAATGAGCCGGACGCACTGTACGCCTCAGCTGGGCCGGGCTGCATCCTCACCTTCGAAAGTAAAGATCTGCATCCGCGTATTATTCATAAATCAATATTCGCATTAAGATGTGCCCGGGCCGCCCACCTCGGAGGGCAGCGCTGTCGGGCGGCGCTCTCTTCATGCACGAGCGCGTGGTCCTGGCGGGGTTTGGCCGTGACCGGCAGTGCTGACAAAATGGAGCGGATGAGAGGAGCTGCAGCAGCCGGTGCCGCCTCGAATCTGTGTCACAGCCGGCTCAGCCGCCGCTTTTATCATCACTCAGTTTTCTCACTTGTTGCCAATCTGTTTTCCGTCCCTTTAGGGAAACAACAGCGACTGCAAAGATCTCTTCAGCGAGACAATTACCAACCTCGGGGCTACACGGGAAGCGATCTCTTTGGGTTCAGAAGTCGCGCCCAGACACTTGCACATACTTCTGCTTTGGGAACGGCAGAAACTTTTGATTCGTCAAAATGTTCTTGAAAGAATCATCCCTGATAACACAGCAACTCCTTAAGCTCTTTTTCAATGCTCCGCTGCTGCATTCATGCTGATGGTCAGGGAGCAGTTGGGGGTTCAATGCCATGCTCAAGGACACTGCGGTAAAGCCAATCTTCTGTTCCAGCCATTCTTCCATCACATGGTGCTCATGTTACTATTCATCACCAAGGTTTCTGAACGCCTTCCGCAAGATATACAGAATGGCGAGATTCCTCCATTACTGTGAAAGCTGCATCAACTTTAATGCTAATTGACGGGTTTGCTTCTTTTTATCTATTTGTCTCTTGTATGTTTGATAGAAATGGAAAAACATCTCGACTCAAACGCTTCCTCCCGCTGTCAGAGAAAATAATTATTGCGTTCATGGGTTTAATGAAGTAATTTGCACCGAACCTGATCCTTGACGGCAGGTGTGAATATTATTTCCACTTAATTTCAACGAACGAAAGGTGTCAGAGGCTAAATCATTTTTTTGTACAAAAGTGCGACGACAAACCGCCGCACCCTTGCCCCCCCCCCACCCACATACACACACAAACACACACAAAACACCCACAAAGATGAGCCGCTTTGATGAGTCAGCTGTAAGTTAACAGTTTGATCTGGGCGCAAACACCGAAGCCGTGGATGTGTCTTAAATCTTCCTCCGCCCGGGGGAAATTTCACAGAGGGCGTCCATAAAACTATGTAGCAGCGATTCTCGACATTACGCATTCAGACGGTGTTCCTCGGCAGGAGTAATCTCTCTCTCGTTGTCTATTTGGAAGAAGAGACTCATGCTAATGAATGTTGGCAAGACTGGCAAATTAATTATTTTCATGTATATTTCAGCGTCGCCCTGACAGTGTTATACGATTGCACTATTTTGCGCGGCTCGCTTTTTAAGAGGCAGCGCAGGGGGAGTCAAACCCTCGGCAGATGCGGCGGTTGCAGTTACGGCCTCGACCAAGGACGAGGACTGAAAGTCAAACAGCTCTTCGCCACTTTTTACCCCCCCCACCCCCCCCCTTTTCAATGGCAAAATAAATAGTCACGGTGTCAGGCCGCTGACAGTGATTAAAGGATTTTTGAATACTTACCCTCCACCTGCTGCTCATTCTCGGGGAAGATCGGATTATGTCGAATAAACTTTACCCGCCCCTGCAGGTGGATTCGTCCCAGCCGTGTCAGAGAGAGAGCAGGAACAAACAGCCGGCAGAGACGGACCGAAAAAAACACTCAGATGACATTGTTGCAGGGGGAGAGATATCTCATATTTAATGAATGTTGCAAAATAAGAGAAAAAACAGGAAATAAGGATGGGAGGAGGAAGTGTGTGTGTGCGCTGGATACCCAGAACATCATTTGGAGTTAATCGGTTTCATTGGCAGGAGAACAACCGCTTCTGTGCGTGTGTGTGTGTGTGTGCGTGTGTGTTGCAGTCCGTGGTCCCATTTAATGAAGTGTTGAATATATTTTTCACTGTTTTTTAAAAGAAAAAAAAAGAATGATCCTTTGTTCACCAATGAAACAAGAAGGCTGGAGCAACAATAAATACACAATCTGTCGATGCTACGCTGGCCGAAGGCTGCAGATACGCTGCAAATACAGAAACGCTGAAAACACTGAAACACTGCAAAACCAAACTGAGGGATTAACCAAACATGTGGGATGTGTTTTCTCTATATTGATTAAGACTAGGAAGAAGTGGATTAAAAATGTACATTTTCCCTTATGTCTTTTACAGCATTGTAGGAAAACAGCTGATCTGATCTGATTTTCAAACGTGTTAATAATACAAAACAGCTCAATATCAACCACCAGGTGGCTACAAACATTTCCCATCTAAATCTTAATTAATACAGAGAAAATACATCCTGCTTGTGTGTTTAAAGAGGGGCCGATCCCACAGTTTGGTGCCCCTGATCTCGGCCCTCTCGGCCACCGCAGGATGCTGCCGTCTAATAACCTCACAGGATAAAAAGGTGACTTTTTTTTTTTTATTTCAAATGTCGCCTCCTCGTGCAAATCCTTCTTGCTCATCTCTCCTAAACTGCAACGCCGCGGTCCCGCCGTGTGGATCCAAACAAGCCGTGCTCGTGCGCGGGGAGCGGCGCCTCTCCACGGGCATTAGGCCGGGAGATAACCGGGGCGGGCCTGTCGATAGTCACGGCCTCGCGCAGGGCATTAACTTTAACAAGCTTAGTTTGTTTCGCCGGGAAGGAGAGAGCGGGGCGCACCAGGCTTCTCCTGCATCTCGGCGTGCGTTTGGAGGTGTGACATGGCTGCCGGATTAGCGGGGAAGCGGGTCTGCATGAATATCAAAGAAAAGTTTTTTTATCCCCCCACAGAGAAAACCTTACAAGAAGCAGCGGGGCGATGTCCGATTTGAGATGCCCGACACAGTTTGCGCTCAGATCGCTGTGGGAGGGGGGCGCGGAGGGGCTCGATCCGCAACCTAACCGGTACTTGTGGGTACGTTTTGTCCTCCGGACTCGGCGCAATCGGCTGCATTTTCTTTCTTTTTTTTCCCCCTCCCTTTTTTTCTTTTTCAAAGCAGTGAGAAGTCCTTCACCCGGGGAACGACTCCAATTTCCGAGGGCTCCGTCCTTCACCGTGTGTGTTGCGTTACCCGCCCGGCGCTCAACCGCCACACAGCGGGACGCCCTGTACAGCAGCTAGTTTTTTAAATAACCAGAAAATGAATACCGGCTCCGTGCGTGTGTGTGTGTGTGTGTGTGTGTCCAGGTGTCCTTGATGCCTCGAATGGAGGAGACGGCCACCAAACTAGTCAGGAATTCCTCCCACATGCTTTAATACTCTTATCTTGCAGTCAAAAAGAAGAAACGGCCACCTGTCTGCTTTCATCTCCGCGTGAAGCGTAATTATTGCGAGAGAGGAGGAGGCGAGGGCGGCCGCGCCCTCCGAACCCTTAAAGAAAACTGCATTGTGCCTCCATATACGCATTTCATTATATTTACCCATTACATACTTTTGCATTCATCTGCAGCGGTGATGATGACCCAGACACCTGGCGAACGGAATAAAGGTCTGAAAACCTTTATAAGACATAAATTTGATCCTGCCAAGTTGCGGAATCTTATCAGATCTTTGCTGCAAAGATATTGTTGGCGGTTTTATTAAATCTACAAAAAAATCCTCCTCATAGCGTAACAGCAGCTTATCTGTGCGGGACCTTTAATATGGTGACAGGTTTTTTGCTTAAACATTTCTTATAAAAGTTTTTGATTAAACTGCACAATTTTCATTCTTTATATGTGTGAAAATATGGCATGAACCTTGGCTGAGTTATGTTCCCGTACATCTGCGGGGTCCGGAGTCTAATTAAAAAGGGCAGTGATTCAAGAAAAAAGATTTGACCTGCACGAACTTACATCCTTGAGAGGAAGCTGCACCGCACGTCCCCACAAAGACCAGCAGCCGCGCAACCCAGAATTGCCTTTCAAAGACGCGCTCTTTAAAAGAGCCAACGGGTCAAGTTGACGGCCGCATTCTTTGTCGTCGCCGCGCACCTTCTGCCCTCACAAAGGAATCGGCCCGGCTCTCATTAGACTGGTGAGTCTGCGCGGCGACGGCACACGGAGATGGGAATAAAAGGCTGCAGCTGCTTTTTCTGGATTTGGACAATTATTGGCAGCTATCAAGTAGGTTGGAGAATAAATAGACATTTGTTTTCAAAGCTCGCTGGCTCCTCCAGCTTCTTTAGTCATCAGGCGTCAGGAATTATCAGCAGCTTTTAAGATTATTTTATGGCCACCCTCCAGTCATATTGACTACGTTTCCATGCAGTCAATATTGGTTAAGGTACATATTCTGGTTAGGGGCGTCCCAATCCGATATTGATATTGGATATCGGTCCAATATCATAAAAAAAAAAGAAGTATCAGATTATATAGGCCTACATCTAAAATGTGCTTCTATGTGGACTATTCTTCTGTTTAAGGTTAAAATGTATGTAACCCATTGGTTAATAATAAATGGGTCAGTTTTTCTCATAGCCACTGTTGCTGACTATTGTTGTCTGTTTGAGTAATATCACTCGATCAAGCCTTTCCTAACATTCCATTCTACAAAATAAGCAATAGAAGTATGTATGATTTGTGCTGATATTGTATTGGATCAATATCGGTATCGGCCAGTACTCAAGGTGGTATCAGTATCGTGTCGGAAGTGAAAAAGTTGAATCGGGACTAATTCAGGTTACTGAAACATTGGGATTTACATTTCCATGCGGGTTATTCCT
The DNA here is from genome assembly GCA_903171835.1 of Mullus surmuletus. Lineage (NCBI taxonomy): Eukaryota > Metazoa > Chordata > Actinopteri > Syngnathiformes > Mullidae > Mullus > Mullus surmuletus. The sequence continues at coordinate 157,008 of CAESWR010000037.1, read as the reverse complement.
GTATACATGGTCATTGTCATCAATTGGGATATCCAATGTGTCTTTCATCACACTGATGAAGTGATTGATTGGTTTCCTCCTCACCCCAAAAGTGTGGCGTGGTGTTGCTCTTGCGTTTGGCCATGTCTACAAGTAGTTCCTGGACTCCAACGACCAAGATTCCTTGCCAATAGAATGCAAAGTCATGTTCCTTTTGATGGGGAGGTCCCGATAGACGTATACATGATCAAATACTTGGGTTAGAAGGAGTAACCCAGGGGGATTATTTGGGTTATTGAATCGGGTTATTGGTATTAACATGGCTGCGTGCAACCGGGTTATTGCTGATATTGCGGTTAGAAAAGACTTGAATTTGACTGCATGTAAACATAGCCTGCGATGGGAGGGATGAAGTAAGACAAGTTTTAACTTCAAGTCTGGACAAATATATTTTTGAAATATTTTATGGGACTCCTTTTTCCAAAGTGT
>CAESWR010000037.1:95790-123157 GCA_903171835.1 Mullus surmuletus | reverse complement strand
CCCCCACCCATCTGCATGACACAGAAGCAGTGAAATGGAAGTTAAAGCGAAATCCATTATTTTCTGTGTAATTAAACTCTGTGCTGACCTGCATTTGTGTGGATTTAAAGGAGCATGGAGGATTATAGCAGCGCTTTGTTGCCATTTATAGCAGCATCTATATCGTTTCTGAGAAATACATTTTAAGTTAAATGTTTTTTGACACAAAAAAAAAAATCAGCTTTACTGAAATTTGAAATAGCAGTCTTCATTGTCGTACTGACGCGATTGCCCACTTCTCTGCATATAGGGAACTGGTGGAGGAGCTACATCCACTTATGAAAGAGGCGTTGGAAAGGAGGCCAGAGGTTGGTTGCATTTTTCTTTTTTTTTTAATAAAAATTAGAATATGGGACAGTAGGTCTCATCACAATGCTTTAAACTCCCTGGAGCTGTCAGTGAAAGGCAGTTTCTAGTGGATAGAGGTCTTTATTATTCCGGGGAGTTCTCTCATGAATTCTTTTTCTTTATAGAACAAGAAACGACGTGAGCGGCGAGACCTGCTGAGGCTCCAGCTGCTGCGGATCTTTGAGCTGCTTGCTGATGCGGGAGTCATCAGCGACAGGTGAGGGAGTCATACCGCTGTCATCTTGACTTTGGCTAACGTTAAAACGTCCATTTATCAGCCTAACTCTGAGAAGCAGTTAAGATATTTGGCCTGGTTTGTGATTTCCACCTTACACCATCCATTGTCTGATCAGTACGAACGGTGCCCTGGAACGCGACACCCTCGCCCTGGGCGCTCTGTTCCTGGAGTATGTGGATCTAACCCGGATGCTTCTGGAAGCTGAGAATGACAAAGATGCTGAGATCCTCAAGGACATCCGAGCTCACTTCAGCGCCATGGTCGCCAACCTCATCCAGTGTGTGCCAGGTAGACACAAAGTTTGCTGAGCTTCAGAGTCTGGCAGTGTTTTAGAGATCAGATTGATTGATGACTCACCCAAACTCATTTAGAATAGTTTTTGTTCCGCATCAGTCCCCTCTAAATATTTGAGGGATGTGAATTACATAACAGACTCCCCTTTGGCTGAGATTAGCACAGCACATGGAGGCACAAGACTCTTGACATTGATCTTGATTTGGACGGAGACCAAGAGGAGTAGATCTAAACATAGTGCAGTTTAAGGACGCAGAGAGCAAGGACAGGTGATGACTCATGGGTTGCCAAGCATTCACAATTCCCCACTGAATGGCTAATGATCTGTCAGGGGACGCACACACCTAATTATCACGCTGGAAAGTGCACTTTTAGTGGTGAAGTGTTTCGATACTAGAATATTTTTTGCTGACTTTTTGCTCTCTAAATGAGCCGACCTATAACTGGCTTATTTATTATTTCCTTCCTCTATCCCCCCAGTGCACCACAGGCGCTTCCTTTTTCCACAACAGAGCCTGCGGCATCACCTCTTCATCCTCTTCAGCCAGTGGGCCGGCCCCTTCAGCATCATGTTCACGCCGCTGGACCGCTACAGCGACAGGAATCATCAGATCACCCGATACCAATACTGCGCCTTAAAGGTGAAAACACAGAGATCAGTTGTGGAATGAAGCGGAGAATTTACACAGCTTGAGTGATTACCAGCGAGATTTCACAACAAGCACAGAAGTAGGGTAGCAGTGCTATCTCCCATTACTTCCCATTGCAACTGGTGTGGGCTTTTTTCAGTCCTCATGACAAAAGAAACTAAGGAGTACAATCTCTCACAAGCAGCAGGGCGAGCGTGCACCACCCACGTTGGCTTTTCACCTCACTCATCATGCATCTATGTTTAGAGTCAGGCTGGCAAACACGAGCGTCATGGTTTCAAGTCGCATAACATGACTTCTGGAAATTCAATATGTTCCTTCTACTTCCGAGGCGGATCTATATGCAGTGATGCCTGATACACCTGCCATCGACATTTCGGCCAATATTTCTTGTCTAAACATGTGCTGAGAGACACTAAGTGGTGATGTGACAGTTCTGATGAAGCGGTGACAGTGAAGGGAGTTGTCGTGTGTGAATTGTCCTGCAGGCCATGTCTGCGGTGCTGTGCTGCGGCCCGGTGTTTGATAACGTTGGCCTCTCTCCAGACGGGTACCTCTATAAATGGCTGGATAACATCCTCGCCTGCCAGGATCAGCGGGTATGTGTCCAGTACTTTTACAACTGCTGCGCTGTTAAACAAAGAGCTGACCCAGAAAAAAAGCCCCTTCTGAGGGCTCACTGAGGCACACGTTGTGAAAAGCCAATACAGATCTTTGGCAAGTGCTCACCATCTTTCTGGCAGGCAACATAGTGCAAAATTGCAGGTCAACATAAATTTGTGTCCTGCATCGTTTTTATTTCAGTTTATTATGAAAGTGGATAAAGTACCTGCTGTTTATTCTTCACATTCTTTCCTGGCAAAACTGACTTTCAGCCCAATGTTTTTCATTACAAGGCTTTGAGAGTAACTTTTACAGGGTTGGAAGCCAAGAAAATACTTAAGTTGTCTTTGTTTTGTTATATCATATCATTTTAGTATTTCACACTCATCGTTAAAAAATAAACACATTGCTATAAAATCCCCAAATATCCTTGAGGAAAGAATGAATTCAGTGTGTCTGAGTTGGTATCTGCTCCTGGCTCAGGTCCACCAGCTTGGCTGTGAAGTGGTTGTCCTGCTCCTGGAGCTCAATGCAGACCAGGTCAACCTTTTTAACTGGGCTGTGGATCGATGTTACACGGGTTCTTACCAGCTCGCCTCTGGCTGCTTCAAAGCCATCGCTACAGTGTGTGGAAGCAGGTACGAAATCACAGCGTTTTCACCGTTGCTTGTGTTAAATTCAGTCATCCAGATTTCTCATGGGGGTCAGAAGCAGCACGTAATGTTATCCCCTTCTTTTTCTGTTCTTGCTGCAGGAACTACCCCAGTGACATTGTGACGCTGCTGAATCTGGTGCTCTTCAAGGCGTCAGACACCAACAGAGATATTTATGAGATTTCAATGCAGCTGATGCAGGTGAGAAATTCTTGCAGTGATGGTTGCTGGGGTTAAACTACATTTGGCTTCACACATTGATCTCCCGTTGTCCTTTTGAGCAGATTCTTGAGGCCAAGCTGTTTGTGTACTCTAAGAAAATCGCAGACCAGAAGCCGGGCAGCATCCTCTATGGCACCCACGGCCCGCTGCCTCCCCTCTACAGCGTCTCCCTGCCTCAGCTCTCCAGCCAGCTGGCCAGGATGTACCCTGAACTCACACTGCCTTTGTTCTCAGGTCTATATTCTCCTACTTTTATTGCTATCATGGTGGAAGAACCTTCTGAGTTTTGGATCATCACAGTGTTGCTCAATTTTCCTAGAGGTGATGCTAACACCGCTATTGATTTCCAAGGTTTTAAACATCGTCTTGTGTCCTTAAAAGGTTCCTCAAAGCAAAGTTCGAGGAACCGTGAATGTGTGTGGCCGTGCAAGGGTTAGCCTGGCTCTCTGCCTGCTGTAATACTCTCACAGGCTAGTCATCTTCTTCTTGGTTTCCCACTAAATGCTGGTTGCTCATCTTTCCGCTAACACTTACGCTTGCGACGGACACTCCCACCAACCACAACGGTTCGGAGGGCTTCGCTTTAGCGAGGGACTCCCCGGGGTTTGAGTCAAATCCATATGCAGATCAGGATTAAAAAATTACAAAAAAAGCTGCGTGTTTTTAATTTTAATGGATTCTGTTATTCAAATCTGGCGTTATCTGCTTTCTCCAGAGGTCAGCCAGAGGTTCTCCACCACACATCCAAATGGGAGGCAGATCATGCTGACCTACCTCTTGCCCTGGCTGGGAAACATCGAGTTGGTGGATAGCGGTTTGCTACTGCCGGTCTTCACCCCGTGCATCTCCGATTACGAGGTCCCCAAGCGGGAGACGACCACAGACTCCTCCCACCAGCTGAAGGGCACCGGCTGGGGCTCCTTCCAGGCTACATCCATGGTCCTCAACAACCTCATGTTCATGACCGCCAAGGTAAAGAGATGCTTGTCATGTTGGCAGTGATATAGAATCAATAAGAAAGGTTGACGCTGCTCTCCTTTCACCCCCCCCAACCAGTACGGTGATGACTTACCTGGACCAGAGATGGAAAACGCTTGGAATGCTTTAGTCAGTAACGACAAGTGGATCAACAATATGAGAACCACACTGCAGTTTCTCATCAGTCTGTGTGGTGTCAGCAGTGACACCACCCTTCTACCATATGTAAGATATGTCATTTGGGACTCTCTGGAAATCATTAAACAGCTATTTTTTGTTTTTAATTACATACTCTGGTGTCTTTTTTGTTCAGATAAAGAAGGTTGTGATCTATCTGTGTCGAAACAACACCATACAAACCATGGAGGAGTTGATATTCGAGCTACAGCAGACAGATCCTGTGAACCCGGTGGTCCAGCACTGCGACAGCCCTCCTTTCTATCGCTTCACTGCCACCAGTAAGACCTCCGTAGCAGCTTCAGGTGCGATTTGTAACCGGGATACATCCAACTAAAGGGGTTTTCAAGAGAAATAGTCAAGCAACTGCTGCGCCCCTGAGGTGCAAAGTGCAGATCCAAGTGGCAAATAATGGTATTAAAGGTCATTCCCCGTTGACTTTTCATTAATAAAAGGCATTCTGCTCTTTTGTTGGTCTCATTTCCAGGCACCACTTCGAGCAGCAACACTGTTGTCGCAGGCCAGGAGAGTTTCCCCGACACAGACGACACCAAAACGTCAAAGGAGAGCGAGGAGAGGTACGTTTGGCAGTGAAACCTTCCCATTACCAAGTGTGCTGTTGATGTTTTACATTCTCTCTCTCTTTGCCCTCAGGCTCAGCCACATAATGCGATCGCACAATCGGCTGGAATCGCGCTACAGCAACAGCTCCGGAGGATCTTATGATGAAGATAAGAGTGAGTGTATTTTGGAAACACACACCATCAAAACATTTTTTGTTGTCAGGGCTCTGCTAAGTGTGGAACAAAAAAGAGTGGGCCAGAGGGTGTGTTGGTGACCAGCATGGTGTCATTGATAATGCATAAGCAGTGCAGAGTGTCCTGGGGGCCTTAAAAGGCTTCTGTGAGAACTGGCACTGAAATAAAAGCAGTGGAGCCCCGGAGCCTCCACACTGCTGCCAGTTTCTCAAAAACACCCTTGTTTAACTCTATTCCCCTGAATTAATTTTGCTAGAGGGATGATTTATCTGGGTTTCATAGCAGTGAAGGAAGTGTCACCCAGCCCATGTATCACTTTTATGGTCTGCTTATTTATCAAATTATTTTGATTTTTTGCATTCAAATTTTGCATTTGGGATTTATTTAATTTTGTTTAATTTTTTAGGTGAACCTCTGCCCCCTTATGCCGATTGGCTGCTGGTTGTAGCTGAAACCAACCAGCCCCATCCTCTGCCCATGCCCCTAAATGGGGGATGTTGGGCTCCACTGGTGGACTTTTTGCCAGAGACCATCACTCCCAGAGGGCCCCTGCACAGGTTGGACCACTGCTGAACCTAGCATATAAGAGCTAAGATTAGACTGACCTCTGCCTGATTTCCACCTTCTTAAAAGTAATCTATTTAGCGCCAATTTGCAACAAGGCCAGCTTTATGTGATTTAGATCAGTTTGAATTTACAGAGAAGTAAAGTGCATAAGGAGTGCTTCATAAAACATAGTGGAATGTCTGTTTTTGTTACAGGTGCAATATTGCTGTCATTTTCATGACTGAAATGGTAGTGGACCACAGTGTGAGAGAGGACTGGGCCATGCACCTCCCTTTATTACTGCATGCCCTATTTTTGGGTAAGTTCCCGTTGTGATTACTCATCTTCATAAAATGTATACACCTTTTATTAGATAAGGTTTAGATAATATAGCACTGAACAGATTAGTTCAAATTTAAGTATATTTTGGTTATAGATGTCACCTATCAGCTCACTTCAGATGGTGACATGTTTATCTCTTTCAGGCATGGATCACTATCGTCCAGAGGTATTTGAGCACAGCAAGCGCCTCCTCCTCCATCTGCTTATCGCATTGTCCTGTAACAACAACTTCCAGGCCATCGCCTCTGTCCTGCTGCAAACTCGTGAAATAAATGGCACCAAGACCCTCACCTGCAAACCAAGCGTTCAACCGGACTATTTGGCTTCAGGTAAAATCATAAGCCTTTATCGTATCACTGGGTGTGTTTACAGCTCCATCCACACCACTTTACTGAAGTAGAGTCCAGTCAGAGCTGTTGGCATTCATTGCCCTTCTCTATGACTTATAGGAGTGTGAGCATCAGGAGGGAATGGCTTACATTCCTGTCAAAGGATAGATAAGTTCTCTTATCTGAGGAGAATATACTTGGATGCTGTGCCAAAAGCAATAGTGAGCACAGAGGACATCAAAGGTCTTGATTAAAGCATTCCATGCGGCTATTTTTATCCTCTTGCCCCAATTGGGGCCATCTGCTTGGGCATGAATAAGCTGGTTTCGCTCCGCCTCCTCCTTCCGCTGCCATAAATTTGTTTTACAAATGTCGGGACATTTTGAAACACCCAGACTTTTCTTTGTCTACTTGACCGTGACTATGCAAGTCGTGTGCTGAAAATAGAGGCTTTTACAGAAATAACAACACTGCCATTAAGACCCAAAGACAAATATTCCAGTCTCACTTCCTCATGTTTGTTATGTCTGCGGGTGGCATGCAGAAATAGTTCATTTGGAAATCAACAACAGAGAAACAAGTTATCCCATGTTTATTAAATCAACTTAGCCACATTGAATACTGTCAGTAGACGAAGCTAATTGGATTCAAATTCCAGACATGCTCAAACATAGGTCATGCTGCTCTCTACACGATCTCTTCTTACAGCGAGGAACTCGTGCCCTCCTCAACTGAACATTGGGGAAATCAAATCAAACTTCCAAATGAACCTCCGTCACAGCTTCCTGTTCACACACCTGTTCCTCTCTTGTGTTCAGGAGGTTTTGACTTCCTGAGGGAGTGTCAGGCATCTCCCGTGCCTGACTCTGGCCTGAGCTCTTCCTCGACATCGTCCAGTCTGAGCCTGGGGGGAAGCAGCAACAACCTGCCCGAGATCTCGCAGGAGGTTGAGGAGCTGGTGGCCTCCACCAACATAGACGAGAAGACCAACAAGCTGATAGAGTTTTTAACCACAAGGTACATGATGATTGCATGTGTTGTATAGCTCTGATGCTGAGGGGAAAGGAAATCATTTAAGATCTGGTTTTGCTTGATATTGCAGTTACTTTTACACACTAGACAAATGATAGCTACTAAAAAGACATTTCCTCATACTATTACCTTTATGATGCACTGATATGCTTTCTCATGTTTCAGGATGTAGATAGATTACCACCTAGTGGTGATATATGCATGGTACAACAGAGTCTTATTGCACACATGAAAATGGTGTGTTTGGTTTTCACTTTAGTTTTTATGTAACCAAAACTGCAATGCAACACCTGAGTAGACTATCCCTTTTTTTAAATTACTCACATCCCAAAAGAAAATGTATTTGAAATATTTTTATTAACTGAGGCACTGCCATTTTTTTTTTACAGAGGATATGGCCCATTGTGGTGCCACGAAGACATTTCACCAAAGAACCAAATGTCAAAAAGCACTGGACAGTTGACCAACTTCCTGCGACATGTGGTGTCTGTGTTCAAAGAATCCAAGTCAGGTAAACCGACTATTGATGCCAAACATGAAAAATGTTATTGATAAAGCACCATCAGCACCTCACACGCTCTCCTCCCCGCTCAGATTTCCACCTGGAGCAGCAGCTGAGTGACGTGGCTCTGCAGACCGCCATGTGCAGCTCATCACGCCACTACGCCGGACGTTCTTTCCAGGTGTTTCGAGCCCTGCGCCAGCCCATCTCCGCTCATGCCGTGTCGGATCTGCTGTCACGGCTGGTGGAGGTGGTCGGCGAGCACGGCGAAGAGGTGCAGGTCAGTGCTTCTGGTGTGGGTGTGCAACTGTAAAAGCACTACGCTCAACTAAGCCCCAGCTCTTAGGAATAATCCATGTAGGATTTTTTTTTCTTTAACGTTGTCACTGTCCATCAACCACTGCTGTCTCAGTCCATTAGCCCGACATGGAAGCACTTACAGTACCGATGATCTGCCATAACATTCACATTGAAAAGTTGACGCATCAGTAACACTTTGTATAGGTTAATAATATTGGTTACGTAATATTGGTTATATAGCTTCTTCCTCACTTTCAGGGCTACGTAATGGAAGTGTTACTTACGCTGGAGTCTGTTGTGGATAACCTGGCTGAATGCCTCAAGAACAATGATCTCATGGCTATCTTGACACGGTTTGTCTCCTCCTTTTTTGTATTCAAAAAAAGAACGAAGAACGAAGAACGAATGTGATGTATTTGTTTGCTTGTCTGTATTCCAGAGCATCATCTCCTGATTTCCTCACCAGTCTCAAGCAAATGTCCAACAGGAAAAGCACAGGGCAGCTCAACCTCAGGAGAGAAGAGAGGAGCCGACATCAGAGAAGCTCCTCCGTCCCCAAGAAGTTCGGGGAGGCGGACCGGTGGTCTGATCCGCCTCGCAGTGCCACGCTGGACCGCATCCAGGCCTGTGAGCAGCAGATTTTGTTAGCAAAGACCCGCAGCCCGTCCTCATCTAAAGACAACATCACTGACCCATCCAACATCAACCATCCCAGCAACCTTCTGGCCACCATCTTCTGGGTTGCGGTCTCGCTGATGGAGTCGGACTTTGAGTTTGAGTATCAGATGTCTCTGAGGCTGCTGAATAAGCTGCTGGGACACATGTCACTGGACAAACAGGAGAACAGGGAGAAGCTGGAGAAGCTGCAGGGCCAGCTGAAGTGGAGCAGCTTCACTGGGCTGCAGCAGCTGCTTCTGAAGGGTTTCACTTCTCTCTCCACCACCGACCTCACGCTTCAGCTCTTCTGGCAACTCACACCCGTGTCACGAGTGCCAGTTGTGGATACGTCACAAGCCATAGGTACATATGGAGCTCAGGTCTTCGCAATCGATGACATCTCTGACTGATACGCAAACACATGTATTGTACTGAAACAAGGACCAATACACTTTTGTACATTGCATAAACTGAATATTTTCATTGGACATATTGAATAAATCGATCTTTTCCATCTTATAGGATTTCCCTTGAATGTTCTCTGCCTGCTGCCACATCTCGTGCAGAACTTTGACGGCCCCACAACCTTCTGCCAGGATGTTGCTGAGAGGATAGCTCAGGTCTGACTCCGGGAACATTTCATCTGCGCTTTCCTTTTTTAAAAACACTTTGTTCTAATTTGTTCTTCTTCTCTTGCATAGGTGTGCCTTGTGGAGAAGAATGACAAGCTCTCCAACCTCGCTCACGTCATGACTCTGTATAAAACGCACTCCTACACCCGAAACTGCTTCTCTTGGGTCAACGTGGTGTGTCGGTATCTTCACGAGGCCTTCTCTGATATCACCCTCAGCCTGGTCACCTACATGGCCGAGGTTTGTGCTGCCTGGCATCAGCTTGTTGCACATTCCATTGTTTAGCACGATTCATGATTCATGTATTTGATTATATTTCCACAGCTGTTGGAGAAAGGTCTCCCCAGTATGCAGCAGACCATTTTACAAATCATCTACAGCCTCCTTAGCCACATGGAGTTGAGTGGAATTCAAGCCAAACCTTTCAACATGGAGGTGCTCAAGACAATCGAGAAATTTGTTCAGGTGACTTTTAAAAAAAAAAAGCGGCTGTATTATACAATCTACAGATAAGTATAGATTATATAACACCACTGTGGTCATTTCCGCTGATATTCATGCTCGGAAAGGCTGAGGTCACCTGGGTCCAATGCGATCAGTGGAATTTCTTAAGCATTAGTGTCTGAGTCTCTGTTCCTTTTGAAAACATTCACAGGAGGGAAAAAGGGAAGAAAAAAAGCTGTCTTGTGTCACTGCATTACATTTCTGGACACACCCAAGCTATGAGCAGTCCTCCTCTCTGCAGCGAGCGAGGCCTCTCTCTGCTTCTTCTCCCCACTGATCGCAGTTTGCTTTAGCTTCCCATTTGCCAGAACACCTCTGTGCCCATAAATAGAGCTACATTAAACAAGTTCTGAGAGCGTTTTGTTTTCATCTCTGTCTAAACATGCAGCCCTGTTTGGTTTTGTCCGTATGTGTGTATCTGTAGATGATTTGGTGTGTGTGTGTGTCCCCTCCGACTACAGACCGTCCACTGGAGGGAAGCTCTGAATATTCTCAAGCTGGTGGTTTCTCGATCGGCCAGCTTGGTGCAGCCTTCGTGCCCACAAAGTGACCTCTCCTACGAGGACATCAGCCGTGTCTGGGACCGCTCCTCCAAGGCCTTGCCTGGGAAAACCCTGGATTTCCACTTTGACATATCCGAGGTTAGAGACTACTTTTCCTCCGCTGCTGCCTCGCTTGTACAAAAAGCGACTTCTTTTTAAGAATCTTTGTTTTGACATGCAGAAAAGCCTGTGTACTTTAGCCTGTATTTTCCAGGGTGTGGTGCATGTTGAGGTTGTGTGGAATCTTTCGAGGCTTTTTGGAGAGGAAACATTTCTTCCCCCCTCTTTCAATGTTGATATTTATTTTTTCACCGAAAGCCCCTCGAGATTAGCTTGAAAGCTGAAAAAGGTAAACACAATTAGGCGAGCAGCGCCGTGCGTGAATGTGATGTCAAAGATACACAGCGGCGTATGTGTGGGAACTCAACAGAGAGCTATTTGTGCAGCTCATGAATGGCAGGAAATGATGTCAGCCCTCTGCTGCCGTCTTTTGTATGTGAATCAGACTTCTCGAGTGGAGAGCCAAACAGCCCGTGTGTATATGAAACGCTGGACAAGCTGCTTATATTTCTTAAAATAACCTGATATTTTAAAACTAGAGCCAAGAGGTAGGCAGAGTGTGGGTTTCGTTTTTTCCTTTTCATGCGTCGATGCTAAATGGAATGAAAACTTTGATACAAAATCAATGCAGATGATTGTGTTAACACACTTGTCGTCACTGTACCTGGAGCTGTCAAAGTTCGAAGAGGACGAGGAAGAAGGATTTGCCTCGAAGCCTGAGTCATGCCTCGGCTAAGCAGGAAAAAGGCTTTCACTCCTTCAGCGGTTCCCTGACTCACCTCAGGGCTGTTTATCAATGTTTTTGCGGCCATGCCGTTAGACGCCGGTGATTGGTCGGCGATACGATGACCTGCGCGGCTCCCCGGGCCATGATGGGAAGAGCAGAAGCACGGTGGTGACCCGCAGCACCTCCTCCACCTCCTCTGGATCCACCTCCAACAACGTTCTCGTGCCGGTCAGCTGGAAGAGGCCTCAGTCGTCACAGGTCAGCGGGTCTCAATTGCCATTTTTAGAAAAAAAAAAATTCCGTAATGAGAGCGCTGAAACTAATGAGGTGATGTTTATAAATTACAGAAGCGAACACGAGAGAAGCTGGTGAATGTGTTATCTTTGTGCGGACAAGAAGTGGGACTGACGAAAAATCCATCAGTAAGACGCACAATTTTTCATCATGTACACAGATTGAGCAAATGAGCCCTTTCAACGAATTCCCTCTTTTGTGTGTGTGCTTGTGTGTGTGTGTGTAGGTGATTTTCTCCAGCTGTGGGGAGCTGGACCTCATGGAGCACCAGCCAAGCCTGGTGTCCTCCGATGACGGGACCCGGGAACCAGAAAACACAGATGACACCGCCTCTGAGCAGCAGTTCAGGGTCTTCAGGGACTTTGACTTCCTGGATGTGGAGCTTGAAGACGGAGAGGTAAGTTCAAGGGTCTACAAACACATGCAGTAAAACCTTATGTCTGTACCATTTCAAGAGTATATGTCCCCCAAGAGCCAGATTACAGAGTTAGGTTTCCCTGCATTTAGTAATGGGTTTCTCTCTATTTTTTTCTGTGTGCTATCCAGGAGCTACAGGTAAGTTTAGTCACACTACAGTTTTCTTTGCTGTGATTTCACTGTAAATGTGCTTGAATGGGTTAGTTGAAACCGTCAAAATCCGACGTGTGTGCATGCCATGAGACACACTATTTGGTCTGCCGTGTTGATGTGAAGCAAGAGTTAGTCACTTTACATTGTATTTTTAACATGATTTGACGTCATTCGCAACATACACTGGTTGTGAGGAGTCAGCAGGCATTGTAGGAACTGTTGGTTCTCAGTGATTCTACTAAACACTTCAGATGGTATTTTAGCTCCATCCAGAGGTTATTTGAGGTATCACAATCATCAAGTCCTTGCAAATCTGAGCGTTCTTTAAACAAAGAAACATTTTACTGGATATTGAATGTTAAAACTGCTAACGCCCTTTCAAAAGAACCTCAGAGCTTAAACTAAGAAGATGATTACACTGAAATATATTATAGGAAGCTCCTAATTTGGTGTTTTGGCGAGAGAGATGGATGGAGGTTTTATGACATTTCCAGTTGCCCTCCATCTGGAGCAGCTGGGAATATATATCTCAAGTATGACAAGAGAAGGGTATTCTAAAAGTAGTTTTACCATTTGAAACAAGCAGCCTAAAGAGATCTCCTAAGTGAACATAAGTGAGCACTCATGACACTGCATCAGGCTCTGGGATTCTTTCCATTCTTTACTATGTGGAGGAAACGCCCAGAGACTTTGAAGCTCCACTGCATGACTGTGTGAATATGCTGTGTGTGTGTTAGAGAGAGCAGATCGTGCCGCACTTCTTGGCAGCTAAAAGGCCTGTCGTCATTGCAGGGAGAGACGATGGACAACTTCAACTGGGGCGTGCGCAGACGCTCCATGGACAGTCTTGACAGGAGCGACCTGCAGGCGCTGGAGGAGAGCCAGCTGTCCAGCAGCATGCCCAGCCTCAGCCAGATCACCCATGAAGACTCAGACGAGTCGTCCGAGGAGGATTCCCTCACTGCCAGTCAGATCCTCTCCCACTCCCAGCTCGTAAGTTATAATATCTCTTTACGTACCCTGGTGAGATCTTTGCTAAAACTTCAGGTTCGGGTTCCACAAGCTTACCACAATATTTTAAAGCCGTGGGCTGTTTGAGGTTGATTTCGAACTTTTGCGTCATCCTTCTGTAATGCCACGGCATGCCCGAGTCTCAGCAGTGCTGTGTGGAAACTGTGGTGGCAGATGCAAAGCCCATGTGTCCAGGCAGCTGTCACCCCACTCCCCTCTGGCTCCTGATTTGTCAACCACTCTGGCAGTTGGAGAATGCTGTCCAATGTCCAAGATCTACAGCTCTGTGTGTGTGTGTGTGTTTTTGCAACGTTACTAAAAAAAGAAAAAAAGCCTTTCAAACATTTGACTTTGTCTCTTTGCAGATTGTCAACCTCTCGCCCACAGCCGAGATCAATAACATGGAGTCTCCGTCCGCCTTTTGTAACACAACTTCAGCCGATTCTACTCCGCTGAACACCAAAAATCCCAGTTTCGAGGTCCAACCAGCGGAGGACTCGAAGCAGCGGGTGAATAAGGGCTTCAGAGTGTCTGAGATACTGGGAACTCCTAATTCCTATCGCAGCTCCATACTAGAGTTTTTTACTAACTTTGCCAAATAGGAACTTTTTCTCTTGCAAGTATCTGAAATATGCTGGATGTTTTACGTGCTTCGGGTTCAGTCTTTTGTTAAATATCATTTCACGACTTTGTGACTTTTCCTCTCCTCAGAGTAGAGCATGGGTCGCTCTTTTCTTGACATTTGAATAGTTGCATGCTACAACAACCTGCAAGCGGGCAAATCATAACGCTTTGTGGCTTCCTTTAACTGTGGCAGCGATTGTCCTGGGATGTTAGAGGGTAATTCAGCAATAGAAAAAAAGAAAAAACAAAGTCTCTTTCTCTCTGTGTCTGTCTGTTTGAGGCAATGTGTATACCTACCGCTTCTGTGTTTGGGGGGCTCTAAGCAGTAAACTAAAAACTCTTGGCATGTGGGAGGTGAGGAAAAGGTTTACACATTGCCTGACCCGAATGGTGTGCAAGGCCACAACTGCTGGTCACTTGAAATTGTCATTTTAAAATCAAATTGGCGGAATGCTTGCACACAAATTTGCCAAATAAAAGAAAAATACTTCAAGGAGTGTCCATAGGGCCCAAAGTCAAGGTTAGTCTCCATTTTACAACTACTTAATAAGGGAGATAATTGCAGTTAATAACCACATTAAATGCATGCTGCCCATTTGTTTATCATGATAGATGTGTTGTTGCCCCCCCCCAAATGTTATTAAAGCACATGTCTGCAATATATTTCAGCATGGGTCCTCACAAGAGGATGAAGACACAAACGTCCACGAGGATGACCTGTCGCTCTGCATCAGTGAGCTTCCCCCAGAATTTACCTTCAGCGACAGTTTCAGCGCAGAACCGCCTCACAAAGTGGAGATGGACTTCGACAGCTGCTTGGCCAGGTACTATCTTGCATCTGCTTTAATGGCCAAAGAGAGGAGACACACACAAACACGTCGCCCTTGCCTTGCTCAGCCTTGCAGAGGAGGAGAGAGACGACGCGCTGGAGTCCCGTTCCTCCCCGCCGCCGTCCCCATTCTTCTCCGCCATCCTCGCCGCCTTCCAGCCGGCGGTGTGCGACGACGCCGAGGAGGCTTGGCGAAGTCACATCAACCAGCTGGTGTCTGACTCGGACGGATCCTGTGCGGTCTACACTTTCCACGTGTTTTCTTCATTATTTCAGGTATTATATAATGAAACATTGCAGACTCGCACATAAATTCCATTAGCGGTGCTACTCTTCGGACTGAATCATTACACTGAAAGGGTAACAGGATTAGTCATCTGGCTGATTAACCTTTGGAGAAAGAGGTTTCCTCTCAGAGCAGGTCTGATTAATTACAAAGCTCGTACCCTGTAGTGCTTTCATCTTGAAAATCTCCCAAGATTCATTAACCAGATGTTGTCTACTTCACTGACCAAATCTGACAGTAAAGCATGTCAGAGAAAATAAAAATACTGAAGTGATGTCACCATGAACGTGCGGTGGTGGTGTTTTTGCTGCTGACTTTACATCACTCTCAGCCTGTTTTGACTTTCAGAGCATCCAGACCAAATTTTGCTCGCTGACGTGTGACGCTGTGAGTTACCTCAGCGACGGCCTGAGAGGGTTAGGACTGAAGTTCCTAAGGTCCTCTCAAATGTTGACGCTGTGCTCAGAGTGTCCGACGCTGTTTATCGATGCGGACACAGTGAGTGACTTGACATTTCCTTCTTCATTCATACCTTTTATCTTAAAAAAAAAAAACTCCAAACAATTTAAAACTTTCTTTTCACAGATTATGTCTTATGGACTCCTGGAAAAAATGAAATTCAGCGTGCTGGAGCTCCAAGAGTATCTTGACACTTACAACAACAGAAAGGAGGCCGCTCTCACTGTAAGCAAGTCAAACGCCATGATTTCATTCCATGCCGTTGATGGCGAGATGTAGCACTGACGCTGTACTTTGACACCGGCAGTGGCTGAGCAACTGTAAAGCCACTTTTCCTAGAAGCCCCGGGGGCTCGGTGATCACACGTCAACCGGCGGAGCACGAGGAAAAGGTAAAGCCGTCAATCAAGCAACAGTTATTAAGTCCGGATTAGCTGATGCACTTGGACACAAATAGCTGTAATGATTGTTTTGCCTGTTTAAAATGATCTTTCATACTGTACCTCCTGCATTACGGTTACTCTGTGATACTGTAGCTCTGTGAGTGTTACCCCCAATTTTCTCACCACCATGTTAATGTTTCTGACAACCTTGCTGCACGTCACCTCGATTATCTCATTCAGTTGTGCATCATGGTCTTTTTTGCTCCGCTGGGCATGGGCATAAGTTGCTTTTAATCGATCAGTAAGCAATTACACTCACTTCGTACTTCGGGAGAAGGGAAGGAAAGGAGCAAAAAAGAAACACAGCAATTGAGATAGCAAAAAAACATGTTAAAGTGTAGCTTTTATTGTGATCCCCATTAAAGTGAGTGCATTTGTGATTATGAACAGGCAAATTCTGCTTGCTTTTTTTCCCCACTCAGTCTTTTTTGATTAATCCATGGCGACAATATCTCCTTCTTTCAGTTCTAATATACACATATACATCAAACCTCACTTTTCTTCTTCTATGCATGTCATGATAAGGAATTGCATGCTCTCCTCTGACTCCTCTTCCTTACTTATTTTCTGTCTCGTAACATGCTTGCTTTGTAGCAAATGGAATCTCTGGCTGTAAGTTGGACCGAGGCTTGTTTCTCTTTATTGCTTTAGATTATCTTTAAGTAGCTGCTGCAGACCTCCACTCAGAAATAGTTGCACAGTAGTTATATCTGAGTTTATTATTCATCAAACTTTAGAGTTCTAAACACGTCTAATGATGTTAAGTACAACCTAATAAGAGAGAGAGATCTCCAAATGAGAGGAAGTGTGTTAAGTATCATTTTGTTTTTATTTTTCAGCAACTGGAGCTCTGTCAAAGACTCTACAAACTCCACTTTCAGCTGTTACTGCTTTTTCAGTCCTACTGTAAGCTGATCGAACAGGTCCACGCCATAAGCTGTATTCCCGAGGTACGTTCGCCAACCTTTTTTTGTAACCAGGAAGTGCATAGTTGAATCTGTCTCCCTGTTTAATAATATTGATCCCTCTCAACCTTTAGCTGACAAATATGTCCAAAGAGCTGAATGAGCTGAAGAGCAGCCTGAGGGTAGCAGCAGCCGCCGTGACAAATGATGAGATTAACTCCCGTGAAAGGTTCTGCTCCGAGCCCACTTTTAGCTCCTCTGAGATCGCTGTGCAGGCAGTTCTGGAGGGTCTGAAGAATAGCGAGTATGCCACGGCCATACAGCATATTCGGGAGTGCAGGTGAGAAAAGACGAATGTTTCTTCATTCATTTGGTATCCAACATACTTAACAAAAAAATTTGTAATTACAGAAGAATGTGGCCGAAAGACATCTTTGGCAGCCACTCTGAGGATGAGGTCCAGACCCTGCTGAACATCTACTTCAGACATCAAACTCTGGGTCAGACGGGAACCTTTGCACTGGTGGGCTCGAAGCAGGACCTGACAGAGATCTCCATCAAGCTGATGGAGCTAAATGGAGAGATTCGGGACATGATCAGGCGAGCCCAGGGTTACCGGGCCATCACGGCTTTCCTACCGGACTCCCGGGTCTCAGGCTCAACCCTTTGACGGCAGCCCAGCAGTGTGTGAGCGCCGCCCCTGGGCGCCACCCCGTCCCACGCCTATAGCTTCCGCTCCAATGTGGGGCTGCTGCTATCAGCTCAGTTAACAAGCACTCTGTCCTCGTTTGGGAATAGCAAATAACTCCCTTCCGTTCTTCACCCCAGTATATCAGAATGTTACGAAGCAATATCGGGAGATCAGAGAGGTCGCTGTTTGCAAAGAGACTTGGGCTTTTATTGCACTAATAATAGATATTGTCACAAAGCGACCACTTGCTACTGAGTTCAATAACTTTCTCATTTAACAAATGACATACCAAAGCTAAGTGATTTTGATATGTTGTTTAAATTGTCAAGGGAAAATGTGCAATTCTTCACAAATTGTGGAAGACTCTTACTGTATCCTGAAAGAATGTATTTTAATATCAAGCATTGGAAAAAATACAAAGGGAGGCTTCATTACAAAGTTAATGGGTCTTAATGTGCGTGTGCTTGTGTGTTGGTATGGGTGTTTTGTGTGTGCTTGAGTGTGTGATTTAAACTGACGACCATTCTAGATGGGAATTACAGATACTGGTTTATATAAATGGTTCACATGTAACTACTTTGAGATGCTGCAAACCTACTGTAATGTCTCCCAGGCCTACATGCTATGCTGACGTGTGGGTTATCTGTTACTTAAACCATCTTACTGTACCTTTTATCTGTGCAGCTTTTAGCAAATAGACAAATTATTTATATGAGAGAAAATAACAACATGCTTTTATCAGAGTAGAACTAAAGAGAACAAATATTTTTGTTTAATCTGTTAAACATGCCAAGCTTGCAAATTCTATGTATGATGAACTTTAAAAGTAATGTTTAAGAACAAACAAATATTTTAAATGAAAAATTGTACATAGTGCAATGGGAACTTTATTCAGACTTATAAGACTGTATTTTTATGAACTTACAATTTGACTCACATGTAGATTATAGGAAATGGCTACATATTTGTAAAGCTTTCAGAACAATGGTGTACAGTAGATTCACATCTTGTAAATACTACTGCCTTTGCAATGTACTGTATTTTTGTGTTCTCTTCACTTATATAACAATAAAATTAAACTTACATTTGTTTACATCTGTATTGTTGCATCATTCATTCTTTTATTCGCCACAAGACATTTCCTAAAAGTACTGCTGGACACCATGGCCTTGTTGTAAATGTGTCTTTGTTTAGCTGTTTGTTTTATACGTCCCTTTGGGGTGTATTATATCTTTCTCAAGTGGGATCAAGAAATAAAAGGATTTATTATTATTTATTTATTATTATTATTTATTATTATTTGATCTTTATTACATATTGTGCCATGATAACAATCTGTTTTTACATTTCCGGAATAATGATATAATAATATAAATAGTAATAATAAATAATAAAATAATAATAAAAATAATAATGATCGACGTTCTTTTTTTAAATGACAGATTTGAACCTAAACGTATTTAACACTCTTGTGGTCCTAAGACACGCCCCGTCGGAAATAGCCTTTTATTTTGAAGGTCACCTAACTTCCGGGTAGCCGCGCGCGAGGTTTGTTTTGCTACGATGCTGCGGAGTTGAGCGTGTAAAGTATTCTTCTGTCGCCAGTTTTCCTTTTCCCCTTTTTCTTTCTTAAGGACTTGACTTTTCCCTGGATTTAGACAACATGAATATTAATTCCCTCGAACGTCATTGTGGTAAGTGGCGCAAATTGCAGTTTCTTTTCTTAAAGAAAATCGAAAACGTCGAAAAAAAGGTAAAAAAAACAATATTGACAGCTGCTTCACAGACTAATACCTATCTGAACATGCCAGGTAACGCTAATCGATCGTTGAAAACACTGATGGATCAAGTTTGTTCAAGTAAATGTGCTAAGATGCGGAAGCTGCTGCAGCAGTTTGAGCTAATTTAGCTCCACTAATACTACGTTTCCTGCAAAAAACCCTTTTTGTATGCAGGTTTTCCACACAGAATACCCTAGGAGTCACACAAACACCAGGGATGGATTCACCTCCACTAAATATGTACGAAACGTTGAAGGAAGAATTCTGGAAAGGTAAGTTGGAAATCTGTGTAGCAGAGTATTGTTTGTTTACCAAAATGTCTATCTGTCATGATAATCTCAGCAGAAGTTACCTGGTCAAATAGCAGTTAACCAAATGAACCTATGCCACAATTTATAAGGTAGAAACATAATAGATAGTATTGGGGTCAATTATAAACATGCATTTTTTCATCCTTGACAAAGAGCTGGGACCACTGGACCCCGCCTGGTTTGACGTACTGACAGCTCAGGCGTCCGCTCCCGAGGGCTCCGCGTCCGATCAAGATGACCTGTGTGCAAACCAGGAGGGAAACCTCAAAACAGCCTTTGATAAAACCGCCGTGGAGAGCCAGTTCTTCTCCACCCCCAAGGTCTTCAGACACAGTCGCGTCGTGTCCGCAGACACTGACGACGAGCAGTCCTTCGCCGCCGAACAAGGTAATGCGTGGTAAAAGTCTTTTTGTTGATGTGTTTTTGCGTTTGAAAGTTATTTGAACCTTTTTCCATGATGCAATCAGAGAGAGAGACACAGCCTTGGACAGCGAGAACTCCACATTTGTTTCAGGCTTCAAAGAAGGGGTGAGTGCAAGGTTTAGCTTTAAATAACTCATGTAACAGTGTGAAGTGTTTTACTATTCATCTTACAGGAGATGATATTTTTTTCTGAAATCAATTTGCTACAACGCCTTTAACTTCTCTTTGACGTCTGCCTTGTTCTTTTCAGTGGTTCACCTTCAAAATATGATGGTCTCCAGCCTCAGACTGAAGACTCTTTTGGTGAGTTTTGAAATAATTACCTTTTCTGATTTGCTGTTTAACAGAATTGACAGAAACATGTAACCCACATTGCCTAATTATTCATTTCTGTCTTCTATCCAGATCTGCTTGATACACCACAAAAATCCCCCGTAAGTACATTCAGTCTGCTTGTCTGAGGTAGTCGCAGAACCTTACTGTGTAACAATTAATGGCAATACATTTCCAATTCTTTATCTTGTTTTTTTTATCATTCAGGCCAGCCATGCAACACGTATATCTGAAAGTCTGGGTGCACATATTAATGCTGATATATCATGGACCAGTTCTCTGAATACCCCACCAGCAGTGCCATCCACCCTGATTTTGTGTAAGGAAATGCTTTTTGATTTGTCAAGTCCACTTTTTAGAAACATACTCATGAGTTGTTGAATTATTCTTGCATCTCCTCTTTTGTCCAGCTAAAGCAAATGAAAGTCCCTGTTCACTTGGGCTCTCAGATGAACACAAACATATTGTGGTGAGTGCTTTGAAGCTCAAGTACCCACATATCACTTTTAATCAGATTTTATTTCCATGTGAAAGAATAATTAATCATCCATTTAAATAGACTTTCAAAAGTCCTTTGTTATGTTTTTGTTTTTATTTTATCTTCTTCAGTTTGTTCGGAAGCTTTTTCCCTCTCTCTCAAATGCAACCAGAATTGGAGCTTGGTCACCAAACATCAATGACCTTCCCACAGTTCATGAAGGTATTTTGTTGTTACTTCAAAGGCTTTTTCTTGGACTACTCAACAATCAAACAAATTCCAATCTCTCATTTGTAATCAGCAGATGCAAATTCTCCTGAGGCAGGCCATAATCCGGAGTCCCACAACTCTCCTCATCACTCACAGAACCACAGTGACAGTGTCTGGACAGAGAAGCTACCAGATGCTGTGGAAGCTAAAGAAACTGATAGCGCAGCTACAAGTGTGCTTGGGGTGGTCGAAAATGTTCTCTCATCATCTTCCTGCAATAGTAGTTCTTCACTAAGAAAAGTGAAAATGGACAGAATTAAAAGGAAGCAAATATTATCAAACCAAGAATATGGATCCAGCTCCACAGACACGTCACCAAAGAACAAGACTGTGTCCTGTGAGCAAAGAACATCTGATATGGAGCCATGCAGAGTTCCTCGCTCCATTCATTTGGAAAGCCCACTGAAAAAGATCAGAGATCATGGAATTACTCAGTGGTCCCCACTGAGTTTGTCTGATATTCCAACCACCAGTGTGGGTTCTTCTTGCCATAATATTCCCACTACACATATGGAAGACAAATGCTCGAAAGAGCAGCAGATTGACTCCAACAGTGGACATCCAGTGACGGCTTCTTTAAATATTCCAGAATTTGGATCAACCAAGAAGAAGAGAAAATTTGTTTACTCTGTTGGGACTTCAAAGTGCATGCAGGAGAAAGAAACACATTCTGTTAAAATTGACTCCCCACAACGCATGGTAGTTCCAGGTAGGGACATCGCCATGTTTATATGATCACATTTTTAAAATTGAATATTTCATTTAATAATTGGTCTTGTTTTGTGTTGTGCTTCATTTCAGGATATGAAGTGGCTGTCGAGCAGCTACCAAATCGTGAAGTAGACACTTACAGCATCAGCAGTAAGGTGTCTGATAAACCGAGTGAAATGCAGCAGGAAAATGTCACTGAAGAGAATGTATCACCATCTGTTCAAGCCAAAAACCAGGATTTTGATATGTCGCAACTGTGTAGAGTTTTCGCACAAGACTTCAGTCAAATGCAAGATTCTGTTAAACCGAGCAAAATGGCAGAGGATGCTGCTGAAAAGGACTTCTCTCCATCAGCTTGCCTGGCAGCCTTGAAACAAGCTAAACACAAAGCAAGGCGAGCAAGCCCCCACCAGGAAGCCACAAGTCCAAATATCTCTGTCAATGAGAGGACCATGAGTGACAGTGGATTCCAGTCTGCTGTGGCCAATGACGCTTGTGTGATTGCTTCGTCTGCTCTCCCCAGCTCAGAGACATTGGCTCATAGTCGAGTGTGGACCACTCCTTGTTTGCCTTCAAACCCGAAAAAAAGGATGGAAAATACTCTACTCGGAGCCAAAACTGATGACAAGTTGTGTAGCCCCGTTGAGGAAAGGCACAACTTGACCCCTGGCGGAAAGAATGGGCAGCACACAGAAAACATGCAGCAATTCAGCAGCACAAAAAGAGCTGTTGATGACTTAAACCATGTTCCACGTAATGCCTGTGGTAGTCTGAAAGAGCAAACAACTGCTTCTCCTTGTCCCGTCCACACATCAGGATTCAAAACGGCTTCAAATAAGGGCATACAGGTTTCGTCAGCCAACCTGGACCAAGCAAAACGTCTGTTTGAGGAAATTGATAGTGAAAGCCCTCTTGGCAATGATAATATCAAAGATAAAATTCATGCCAGTCGTTGTTCCGAGAACAATGTAGCCGTTACCTCAAACCGCCCGTCTTCCTCAAATGAAAAATTCAGGGATGGGAATTGCCAGTTAACAGCTTCGCAAAAAGCTGAGGTGACGGAATTGTGCAATCTCTTTGAAGAGGCAGACAGTCAGTTTGAATTTCCACAGTCTGAAACTGAAAACCATAACCAGCCCTGTCGAGATAACACCACCAACCAAAAACCTGACAAAGACCTTGATCCTGATTTTCTGTCAGGCATAGACTTTGATGACAGCTTTAATTCGGAACCTGAAAAGCATGTGATGAACGAAGAAATTGCTTCAACTTCAGATGGCAAAACAAATCGTGACATATCTAATGTCATAGAGGAACCCGTGGGTATGTCAAGTGCAACAAAAAAGGAAGATTACTCTGCTGCAAGCGCATCTTCCTCTTCTGAGCATATCTTTGAGGCTGTGGGATTTAAAACGGCAGGAGGAAATGCTTTGAAAGTATCAAAAGAGTGTCTGAGCAAAGCCAGAGCTTTGTTTATGGATTTAGAGAATATTGTGACAGATGAAAACCCCCCTGAGAAGAAAGGTGGTGAAGCAGATGCAGAAACGGAGCACGAGCCAGGTGTGGAGAGTTACACAGGGAAGTGTTTGCATCACAAAGAGGACAATGTCACCAATTACGGCAAAAAATATAGAGATTCAAGTCAGGACGGCTGTTTAGACAAACGGGTCACAAGCGTAAGAGATCCTCAAAAGAGCTTTGAAAATGGCAAAATGGGCGCCACTGCTTGTCAAAGTGGGTTCGAGATGGCCAGTGGGAAGGGAATTTCTATTTCGGCAAAAGCATTACAAGATGCAAGCGCTTTCTTCAAAGGCTGTGAGGTTGTGGATTGTAATGACATATCTGCAAAAGAGACAAGGGATACAGAAGCTTTGCCAAGTGTCACAACAAGTCATAAGAAACATCATCCAAAATTCCACAAAAACAACCGTGGGATCAAAGCAAATTTCACTGAAGATCCTCTCAAAGGTTCTGCTCAGGTTGAAAATGCGGAAGCTGGACAGTGTGAAGACCAGTCAAACAGTTGCTCACCGGTTAGAGCTAACTTATGCTCTGGTGGTGGCTTCAGCACAGCCAGCGGGAAGAAAGTGTCCGTATCGGCTGAGGCCTTAACAAAAGCAGAGTGTCTCTTGAATGACGTTGATACAGAAGAGGGGAAGAACAACCCGGTGAAACAAGGAAACCAGTCAAGAACGGGGCTCCTCCACAATCAGTCAACTGGATTTCATACAGCCGGTGGCAAACAAGTCGCTGTTTCATCTGCAGCTCTGAGAAAAGCAAAAGCCTTGATGAGTGAATTTGGCGATGAAACTGATGCAAAATCAACACCATCAAAAATAACACTTAATGATCCATCACATAGGAACATTGGATTTTCCGCAGCCAGCGGGAAACCAGTGCCATTTTCATCTGAGGCCCTCCAGAAGGCGAAAGCTCTTTTTGATGACATCAGTTCCATTTCAGAGGACCCAGCTGTCTCAGGCACAAAGATGATTGACAATAAACAAATGAATCCCCAAAATAGACAGAAGATAAATTGTGGCTTTATAACGGCAGGGGGGGCAGTCGCTCATGTATCGCAGAAAAGTCTGCCGAAAGACTTCGATGGCGGTTCTGTCTCTGCAAAAGCAAAGCAAGAGGCAGATGGTTCCTTCAAAGACTGTGACTTTATGGAAAGTAATGATGACGCAACACTGGCAAAGAAAAAATGTGATGGAAGTGTAAATGAGAAGAGAATGAATTTGAAATGCAGTAATATTCAAGATGTGCGAGAAAATATTTCAGCGCAGCCTCTCAGTGGATGCCCTGAGGGGGAAAACTCGAAGACACAGCATCATAATGATGTGGAGGCTGACAATGGTTCTTTTATCAACAGATCCTCAAGGAATACTGTTGTTGCCTTGAACAGTGGTGGTTTCTACTCAGGCGATGGGCAGGAAATATCCGTATCAGATGATGAAGTAATGTCTCTGTTTAATGAAAGTTTTACTTTTGAAGACACAACAAACCAACCCAACCAAAAACAAATGCAGCAAATTGATGGGTTTCAGAAAGCAAGTGGCAAACCTGTCACAATTTCTTCTGCAGCTCTCCATAGAGCAAAATCCCTGTTTGATGACTGTGATAACTTTAAGGATAAAAGCAGTGAGGATGATTTTCAAAATAATACGTTGAAGAACACACCCGGTTTGGCCCATGCAGCTTCTTCACATTTAAAGCCTTTTTCCTCTACATCTGAGAACCCTGGTGTCTCTCCAATCAGAAGATACAGCAACACTGGTGGGTTCCATACAGCCAGCAGCAAAAAAGCATCTGTGTCAGCTGATGCATTGACAAAAGCAAAGTCTCTGTTGAATGGAAGTGCTACATTTGAAGAATCAAAGAAACAACCCAAACCAAAAGGAGACAATTTACCACCACAGAGCGGTGGATTTCATACAGCCAGCGGCAAAGGAGTTACCATTTCATCTGCTGCTCTCAAGAAAGCCCAATCCCTGTTTAACGAAATTGAGGCGGAAACTGACATAAAATCAACATGTAAAGTTTCAGATACCCAACCCAAGAGTAATGGGTTTCTTGCAGCCAGTGGTAAGCCAGTGGCAGTTTCCACTGAGGCCCTCCAGAGGGCAAAAGCTCTCTTTGATGACATCAGCGTTAGTGCTGAGATCCCGATCTTCTCAGGCACAACGAGAAGCCATGAGCTTGAACTAACAAGCCCATGTGACACCCATAAGGCTTATCTATCAAAAGTTAAAAATGGAAATGGATCTTTTAATGCTGTCAAGGCTGTGCCTCCTCCTTCAACCCGAGAATCTGACTTTGAAAATAAACGTCTTCAAGATTCAACTGCACAAGGATGTAGTTTTATCAAAGCACGTGAAACTGCAGGTGCATTTCATTTTAAAAGTCCCAAATGTGCTCCCTCAAGCCTGGGCAACCTCAAAGGACAGAAAGTACAACAGACTAACTCATCCGAATTCACAGCCACAGAAGAGTCTTCATCGGAAAACCTTAATTTGCTTAATCTCACTGAGTCCCAGCAGAGATTGTTTGCCCAGGAAGCCCTGGACTGCACCAAAGCTCCGTTACAAGATGAAAGTCAAGTAGGCCCCTCGATGACTTTTGAAAACATGCCACAGCAAGATGAGCGAAAAACAAGTAAGAGATCTGTAGAAGAGGAGAAAAGAAAAGGAAAAAGATCAACAGAGGACACAGATTTGACTGGTGAGCATCACAGTTATTACCTTGTCTGGTGGTTTCAGTTTCCTACGAAATACAATGTTTTTCATTTGATTATCTAAAACTGCACTTTTTCATATTTTTTAATAACAAAGACTTCTTTTGTTTTGATAACCATTTTATACTCTTCTTTAGAGTTATATGATATTTATTGCTGTCATTCTAGATCAGCCCCCCCTGAAAAGACGATTACTGGATGAATTTGATAGAACCCTCGATAGCCCAAAAGAGTCAACCTTAAAACCGGAAAAAAGTTGTCCAAGTGGTAAGTCATCAGTTGCTGATCATAAATTATCCAAAGAAAATAGATAGAATTTATATGAACAGGCCACTAATTACTGTCGCTGTATGTTTGTGTATCTTATTTGATAAAGGTGTAATGAAAGACAGGAGCTTCTTCAAGTACAGCGCCTCCTTGCAACCCAATATCACAAGGCCGCACAGGTGAGCTCTGTCGCTGTTTTAAGCAAAGAAGACATACTGTCAACCTGGCACTTTATTTATTCACCTAAAAATATTTTACAGGGATGTGAAGGCTGATGCAGAAAACAGACTGCAAAAGGCAACAGAACAGTCAACCCCAGGAGATGGCAAATCGTGTCATTCCAAGACACCAGCCTTTGTTCCTCCATTCCTCAAGAACACCAGTGCTCAATACAATAAAACACCCAAGGACAACAGAAGAACACCGTCTGCATTTGTTCCTCCATTCAAAAAACAAAGGACTGTTTTTCAAAAGAGCTCCCCGGAACCGCATGAGGAGGAGAATAAACACCACCGTGGCTCAATAACACCCCTTAAGAGCAACACGTTTGTACCGCCCTATAAAAAAACATATGCCACTCCAGATGCAAGTTTTATTAAATTCAGAGAGGACATTAAGATTGTATCCTTGGCTGATCCGACAAACAATGATGTCCTGGACAATCAGGAGGATGTTGTTGGCTGTGGATCAAAGGACTCAGCTGAAGAGGCTTCGGGTGTGTTGGATACATTGAATACAAGCCAAAGTAACCACTGTAAAAATATATGATGGAAATAATAATCATGTTTATCTTGTTAACAGAGCTGATTCAGAACCTTGAGAACATACAATTGGCTCGGGATATGCAAGACATGAGGATCAGGAAGAAGAAGCGCCTGGTCATCAAACCTCTGCCGGGGAGCTTGTTCCTAACCAAAACCTCTGGAGTGCCAATTATCAGATTGAAAGATGCGATGAATGGAAAGTGTCCTGCGAAATACACTCAACAACAGGCAAGGGCTAAACTGTAACTGGGCTGTTGAGTGTTTTTTGTTGTTGCCAGAATTGTAAATAACAAGTTTCTTGCATATTATTTTTCAGCTGTACGGATATGGAGTGCATCCGCATGTGTCCGAGATCACCAGTGAGAAAGCAGAGTCTTTTCGATTCAGGTTGCTGCAGTTCCTCAAAAAGGATGCATTCACAGACCAAGGTGGTGTTCAGCTGGCTGACGGTGGATGGCTAATTCCAAGCAATGATGGGACTGCTGGAAAAGAGGAGTTTTATAGGTAAGTAATTTGTTACATTTGCAGTGTTCGAGAAACCAACTGTA
>CAESWR010000037.1:80678-94554 GCA_903171835.1 Mullus surmuletus | reverse complement strand
CTCTGCACAGCTACAGACAAAAATTTGTGGAAAAGAAGCAGTTTGAGCTGCAGGATCGATGTCGCCGTGCCCTGGAGGAGGACAAAGAAGGAAATTGTCCCACACGGGATGTTACCCCTGTCTGGAGACTCTGCGTTGCTGACTCGCTGAATCAAAATGACATCGGTATATCTTGTTCTTTTAGTTTGATTTCTTGAATTTTAAACTGTGATGGATTCCAATTAAAATAGTTTTCTGTGCCTATTTTAGTTTACCAGTTGAACCTATGGCGACCAACTTCTGACCTTCAGTCTTTACTAAAAGAGGGCTGTCGATACAAAGTGTACAATCTCACCACTTCCGATGGTAAAAAACGCAGTGGTGTTGCACCTGTTCAGCTCACTGGGACCAAGAAAACCCAATACGAGGAGATACAGGTACTGCAAAAATTTGTGCACACAATGTACTAATAAAATTGTTATTGACACAGTATTTTTACACAAATTACCGAATGTTTTCTCACAATCACATTTTCTTTTCAATAAGACCTCTCAGGAATGGTTATCGGCACATTTCCATCCAAGAGTTTCTACCAGTTTTCTGGATCTTCAAAATTTGGATTTCCAGTCTGTCTGTGAAGAAGTTGATCTTACAGGATGTGTTATCAGTATCATTGATGGACATGGTAAATGATTAACCACTGACTCTGCCTTCAAATATTTTTCGCACAATATTGAGTATATTGCAGTAGATTTAATGTTTTTTTGTTTTTCTCGTCACAGGCTCTTCCAGTGCGTTTTATCTGGTTGATGGGAACCTGAACTTTGTTAAAGTGCGTTGTTTCAGCAGCTTGCAACAATCTGCCCTCGCAGATGTGGTGAAACCACGAGTGCTGTTGGCTCTGAGCAACGCTCAGCTGAGGGGCCAGTCCACATCTCCCACTGCAGTCATTTTTGCTGGGGATTTCACTGTGTTCTCCTCAAATCCCAAAGAAAAACATCTCCAGGAATCTATCAGACAACTTAGAACGTTGATTGAGGTAAAAGAACTCCTGAAATAGATCAATAGAATCAATAGTGTCATTATGATTCATTTCAAGACTGTTAGATGGAAAGAGATGTAGATTTCTAAATGTTGATGTTGACTTATGGAGTTCTGAAAAATTTGAATTATGAATTATAGCAATGTTTTCATCATGCATTTCCAGGGTCAGGAGAACTTTTTTTTCACTGCTGAAGAGAAGCTTTCACATTTACTCAAATCAAGTGTCCTTGGCTCCATCTCCTCTCCGGCTCTGCAGCCAAGGACCCCCGTAGGTGCAACAGGCAGACAGGATACAAAGACATGTGTGAGTATTAATTATGTTTAACGGGAATGGTGCCACATATTCTTTCGATAATTTCTCAAGAACTAACAAATATATTCTGCCTTCTGCACAACATCTCAGCAGCCAATTAAAAGCCTTGGATCATTTACACCAGTGGGAAAGAACCCTCCCACAGCAAATGCTTCCACAGAAAAAGACCCAACAGGCCTGAAGAGGAGGAAAGCTCTGGACTATTTGTCTCGCATCCCATCTCCTCCACCCTTGTTCCCTCTGGGCTCAGCGGTGTCACCATGTGTTCATAAGACTTTCAATCCCCCTCGGAGGTCTGGGACACCCAGCACTTTAAAAGCTGTGCAGACTCCAGTTCAAAAACCTATCCCTCCTCCAGTGGATGACGAGTGGGTGAAAGATGAAGAACTGGCCATGATCGATACTCAGGCATTACGCGATGGTGATGTCCTGTAGCTACATTGACTGTATGATGATTACAATGGGATCATTACAACTGTGTAAAAATCTGTAAAAAAGAGTACATATAATAAGACTTATATAAAGTATCACACATTCTCTGTAGTTGTTTTTGTTCTTTCACTGACCTCATTGTTGTGGTGAGGTATTTTTCAAAACCAACTGTCAATGACAATCAGTATCTGAAGAGAAGCCAAGAAAAAATGCATTTTTATGTATGTGTCGACGCCAACTCATTTGCAGTGTATGTTCCAATTTTCTACCAGCAGGGAGCACTGCAATGCAAAAGAATGCCTGGTCTGTTGGCACAAAAATGAAACGCCAGTGCTGAAATCCGCACTATTTGCTGCTCTCATTGACAACTCTCCCTGCAGCCTCAATGCTGAATTCAAGCATCGAAACCTAAAGTGATGCAAGAAAACGTTGGTGATGCAGGAACTCGTGTTAGTCATACCTCTATATCATTCCTCTTCCTCCTTCCTCTTTCTTCTTCCTCTTACTGATTTGAGACACATCTTAACTTCTTTGAGCACGTCTCCATATCTATGCAACCAAAAAGGTAAACTTTTGAATGTTTTTATGCATATTATGGTTGAAATGTATTCTGAACTTTTTAAGTGAAGCTGCCAATGGCCTTGTTGGATCACTGAAATTTGACATTTTAGTGTGTAGAAGTTTTCACCAGGCACACACGTGGTCTGATCCTTGTCAAAGGTGGTACACAATACTTCACAAATGGGTACTGGATGTTGCTGCTGAGTAGGTTTTGTGCAAATTCAAACTATCTATGCCGCATATGCAGGGTTTTGTTTTTCTGTATCTTACACTTGTCTGGTCAGTGAGGCATCAGCTTTACTTCGACGCCCCCTGACGTCTCAGCGGGCTCCGCTGTTGCAGGAAGTGCTGATGCGCGGAGTCACATGAGATGCGGCTGGTGTTGTGTCACGTGAGGAGCCTCTTTCTAAAAAAAAAAAAAAAAAAAACATGGCTCCAACTAGCACTGAACAAAACACCACCGGCTGACCCACCGTCGCACGCTCGCTGACACGCATCGGTGAACCCGGCGAACGGAGCGGAGACATGTCGCCCGTTAGCGGCTCCTCGGTCTGTGAAGAAAATGGCGCGAAAACTGCTTCCAGGAGTGACTCTGCACCGTTAGCTTAGCGCCTTAGCCGGCTAGCTGTCAGCTGCTACAAGTGCCGAGAGGAGAGGTGAGCTAAACACGTCTGTTCTCGGTGGCTGTGTTTTCTCCTGCAGTAACAAGGGAAGTGTTTTACACGTATCACCTCCACGTTTGTTTTATTAACTCAACAGCTTTTATGCGTGCTTTAGTTGCAAGTGTGACGTTAGCAAGTTGAGCTAATTGTTAGCGCTTATATTGACGTTTATTGAGTTGTGAGTGCAAGAAGCTGCTTCAAGCCATCGACACTTTGCAACAGTTTGTCACGATAAAGAGGTACTGAGTTGTTAAACAAGTGTTTGAGGGTCAAGATATACGTACTGTTAATTAGTTTTAATGGCGACCAACCAGTCATTATGGAATACGAAAGTAAAACGAAATTGGCCAATCTCTATTAATGTTTAATGGCTGATAAGACATTGCTGAAAAGTTGTTGTTTTTTTCAAGTAAAAAAAAAAATAAAGTGTCAGAACGTTTATAATTTATTCTAATAAATCATGGGTGAAATCAATGCTGTGATTGCCATGTTTTGCATTATTAACTTCCTAATCTCCACCTTCTAAATTCACTATTTCCTTAGATGTATGTTTCTATTTCACGACATTCCACATGGATGTGGTGTTAACTCTGCTGCACTTGACGTGGTTTCTTTGCATCGTAGGATCATGCTAAAGAGCTGGCTTCAAATATGCAATAACTTTGTTATAGATGATGATGCAAATACAGATCGATCATGTGAGTTCCATCTTCATGGTGCCGATGCAAAGCAAGCAGTCATGTGCTTTTGCCAATATAATATCGCTTTGTCCTTGATGAAACCCACTGTTTCTCCTCTGTAGATAATAATCAACCTTTCTGCTCAGTGGTTGTGTTGATGCAATTCTTGAAAAGAGGTTTAACTTGCTAAATGTCCTTGTTTCTGTTTCACCTGTTTTCTCAGAGGGACCGTCTGGAGACAGTATTAGAACTGCCCTTGTGGTTTAGGATTTCCTTCTCCATGGATGTGTGAAGGTCGATCCCAGTGGGAGACGAATGCAGTCGGGAAGTGTGTGGCTCTGAACAAGCATCGGAGACTCACCATGGATTGGCTTATCCATGCAGTAGAGAGAGACTTGGGCATAGACCGTCGGCAGCAAGGCTTAGGCGCCCGTCCCCAAGAGCTTGTAGCCCTTGTTCCTACACGCTGGCTGATGGGCCTCAGGGAGAGGAAGGTAATGCGCTGTGCCCGATTTGACAGCATTGGCGAGGCAGAAATCCGCACATACCTTCAGTGTTCCCAAGCAAAGTTACCTCCTGGCTGGACTCGAGTGTGTATACAGGGATTGAGGAAAGGTAAGCTGAGCTACAGATTGGCAAGAGACCCTGGACACCAACAAATGGAATTGCCATCAAAGGATTCTTACATCAGGACCATGCACTCTGTGTCACAGCACAATTTCAGGTATTGCACTTGCATCAATGACATATAAAATTAATCTTGCTAGTCATAACCCGTTTGTTGTTGAAATCTTTTAAACTCACCCCAATGATTTCAATCAATATTTGTTAACTATAACTTGATTTCATTTTTGTGCTATAAACACTTATAGCTAGTAAAAAAAAGCTTTATTCGGTTGCATTGTGACTTGCAATAGTTTAGCAAACTTTAGCAAAAGATTGGTTCATGGGTGTACTAGTTTTCTTGTGTGACATTCATGTATGATATGATATCAGGGTAGAGAAATATTAGTTATTATATTAGTTATCTAATAAGTTATTGTGCCAAGTGATTTTTCAAATATTCATGCATTGCTGATTGTCTTTTTTTCAGGAATCTGTGGCGTGAAGCTTATCAAAAACGTGTGCAGCCATATGCAGGAACCAATGAGCAGATGCACGTCGCAGCTGTGGATGCAGTGCGTCATGCACTGCAGAAGCTCTTCAATTCCACATTCATCTCATGTGACAGAGCGTCGCCATCTCTTTCCCCAGCCAAAGAGAAAGAGAAAGAACACTTCTTGCCATCCGGTTTGTGTTCCAAGTCCCAATCAGATCATTTGTGTCCCAACGTTCTCCCTGCGGAGTGTCTGCTGGAGACGGCAGAGATGCTCTATGTAGTTCTGCCATATACTCAGTATTCACTCCATGATATTGTGTCCTTCAGCCCAGCCAAGCTCGCTAACAGCCATGCCAAAGTGTTGTTCATTCTCTATCAGTTACTTACAGCCTTGCAAGGATGTCATGCTGCAGGTCTGTCTTCCGGGGAGCTCTCACTGCTTGACATAGCAGTAGATGAACAGCTGTGCAGCCGCCTCAAGCTCAATTTGACCCATTATGAAGAACTGGGGCTGGAAATTGAAGCAAACCGTGATGTTCCTGGTGGGCAAGTGCCAAAAAGTGCCCTGCCAACGGTCAAGCCATGTGTGAGCCATGAGAACAAAAGACTTTGCACAGACTGCTTCGATGAGCTCAAAACATTGGTATTGGACTGGGTTCATGGACGAGTTAGTAACTTCCGATACTTGATGGAACTAAACAGGTTAGCAGGACGGCGAGAGGGAGACCCAAATTACCACCCAGTGCTGCCATGGGTAGTAGATTTCACTGTGCCATTTGGAAAATTTCGGGACCTCAGAAGGTCAAAATTCAGACTTAACAAGGGGGACAAGCAGCTAGACTTCACATATGAGATGACCAAAGAGGCTTTGGCTGCTGCAGTGGGTAACGGGGTAGGAGGAGGCGGTGTAGGCGGAGACCTCAGTGGCTCTGTAGGTGCTATCGGGGCTGGACAGTCTGAGCACCTTCATGTACCTCATCACATATCAGATGTGCTCTCTGACATTACATACTATGTCTACAAAGCTCGGCAGACACCCAAATCCGTGTTGTGCAGCCATGTGAGATCCCAGTGGGAGCCTAATGAATACCCAGCAAGTATGGAGCGCATGCAGAGCTGGACACCTGATGAGTGCATTCCAGAGTTCTACACAGATCATTCCATTTTCCGCTCAATACACCCTGACATGCCAGACCTGGATGTGCCTTCATGGTGCAAGTCTTATGAAGAGTTTATTGAGGTCCACCGGCGTCTTCTGGAGAGTAGAGAGGTGTCTCAGTATTTGCATCATTGGATAGACCTCACATTTGGCTACAAGCTGTCTGGTAAAGAAGCTGTCAAAGCCAAGAATGTGTGCCTGCACCTAGTTGACAACCACACTAATCTTACTACCTATGGTGTGGTTCAGCTATTTGACCAACCGCATCCTCCCCGTTTGTCTCCTTCACAGTATTCCCCAGCAGAACCTCCCCTCATTGGCCTTGCTGCTCTCAATGTGCCTTCTCTACACATCCCACAAATCGACACAGCAGCCGACACTGTGGATGGAATGGTGCCAGAGTCAAAAGGGTGTGAATCTAGTGGCTGGACCATGGTAGACAGAGATGAAGAACTTGAACAAGGCACTGAAGCACTGGACTCATTAACATCCATTGGCTCATCCATTCCCACGTCCTGCTCTGTGCCACTGCCAAACATCAGTACGGCAGGAGGGAAAATTGGCAGTGACCACACAGCATTTATGTCCCAGTCCCCGAGTTCGTACCCTGGGGATTTTGCAAGCGGTTTAGGCCCTGGATTACGCAGTTCCATGTTACAAAGAGGAGTATCAATGAACAAGAAGCATGCAGAAGCAAGTATAACTGCTAACAATGCAGATGATGTCAAGATCATCCTTCCTGAGGGGTTCAACCCATTGCAACCATTGGAAGAGCTGGAGAAATTAAATAACTTCCTTGTAAAGAGTCTGCACGCTGAAGTGTCACATTCTGCCGGATCGAAAGAATGCACAAGAAATTATGTGATAATGGAGACTCTGCCGTCTCTCACACAGCTTTACCTAAGAGATATGCAGGCGTTTGGTGTTCTCATTGCAGAGATATTCTACTCCTCTAAAGTGAGAGGGCTGAAACCAGGTGCTCCCCTCAAACAGCGTTTCCAAGCCGTTATGAAGCTATGCTCTGCCAGTCTCCGTGATGTGCCACTCTCTTTGCATCATGCTCTTGAGAAACTACTCCTATTGGACAAGCACTCTGGTATCCCAAACAAAGAAGCGCCACATTGCCCACGTCCGCTTCTTTTCCAGTACGACCCAATCTCTGATGGCCTCCCTCCTCCAAACCCTTCCCAGTTATTGAACTCAGTCATTACCCCCTTTCCTTTCCCTTCCTACTTTGATGCACTTCATAATTTTATCTTCTCCTACCACACCAAAATGGAGAATATATGCAGCCTCCAAGGAAGAGATGTGGTCTTTCACCTGTGGCAGCAGCTTGAGACACTTTTGCGAGGTAACATCACAGCAGAAGGTCTGGAGATTCTCTTGCCCTTCATTCTAACCCTCATGCTTGAGGAATCCACTGCTGTCTATGCTGCTTGGTACCTATTTGAGCCCATTTCCAAAGTACTTGGCCCGAGGAATGCCAGTAAGTACCTGTTGAAGCCACTGATCAATGTATATGAAAATCCTCATTGCCTGCGTGGACGTTTCTATCTCTACACTGATTGTTTCATTCTACAGCTCATTGTGAGGCTGGGTCTGCAGGCCTTTCTCTCCAGTCTACTACCGCATGTTTTGCAGGTCCTCACTGGATTTGAAAGCTACATCCCAGGGCCAGGTAGTGAAGCTTGTAAAGGCCTGAGAAGTGGCACATGTAATCTAGGAGAGGAGGAGGAAGAGGACTTTCAGTGTGGAGAGGTTCCGTCGGGTTCCATCAGTGGAAATATGGGAGGTAGCAGTGGAGCAAGTGGAGGAGTTGGGGTGGTGGGAGATTCAGGCCTTGTTGACTACTCCTCTGGTATCAGTCTCAATGATCAGGTGTTTCTCTCAGAGCCAGAGGACTTCCAGAATGGGTTTTATGTAAACAGTGGAGCAGGGGTTACGGCTGGAAAAACGCAGAACCAGAACTCTGGAGCCAAGGATCAAGACCACGAGTCTCTAAGTGTGGGAAAGCTAAGCGACAAAAGCAGCACAAGTGAACTCTCACTCGGTGATGGAGACTCAATGCGGGACAGAGCCAGTCTCAAATCAGCTGACAGCAGTCAGGACCTGAAACAGGCCAGTGAGGGAGAGGAGGGGGGAGAGCTGGAGGAGGAGGAGGTGACTGAGACAAACGAGAGTCAAGTGGGGACAGATGATATTTCTGCTCCCAACATGGAGCTCACCTTCTCTGGTTGCACAGAAGCTTCAGGAGCCACCGTTGCTACGCTGGAAAATGAGTTTGTCAATGGAATGGCACTGGAAGAGACTGAGAAAGGTATCGTGGGTGAGCAAGGGGAAGAGGATGACCATGATCCATCAGAGGATTCTGAGGAGAAAGAACACAAGATTCTTCTTGGTGAGTGGGCAAGTGATAGATGCTGGTTTATTTACACGTCAAACACAATACTGTTGTTTGTTAATTTTTTTATCATGTCTTAAAACAGATACAGTCTGCAAAACCGTACGATGGCTGTCAGCTAAGCTTGGCCCTACAGTCACATCTCGATGTGTGGCAAGAAACTTGCTGCGATTGCTCACCAACTGTTACATTGGTGTGTAGTCAATCATATAAGTTTAAGCATTACAATATTTTTGCCACTGGCAGAAATTAGTTCTGTTTCATGTACTAACTGTGATAAACCAACTCTCCCCCCCTTTCTTTTTTTTCCCCTCAAGGCCTCGATAAGCATCAATTTGTGGCCCCTGTATCTGAAGAGAGCAGTCTGCTGAGTGTGGGAATGGGCAGTGTGTATGAGAAAAGACCAGTGGTCGGTGACCAGACGGCAGGGCCAGTGTTGGAGTGCCTCATCTACATAGCCCAACTTTATGGAGAACCTGTGCTTACCTACCAGTACTTGCCTTATATAGGATATCTGGTAACACCTAATAACACATACATTTTCCTGGTCAAAAACTTTCTTCTTTACTTGAAATGTATAAAACTGATTTCTTTGTTTGCCTTGCTTTCATTCTGTTTAATTGTGTATGCTTCTAGGTCTCTCCACCGTCTTCACAGCGTCTGAACACGCGTAAGGAAGCAGGTCTGCTGGGAGCTGTTGCACTTGCACAAAAGATCATTGTCTTTCTCTCTGATACCACCTTAATGGACATGCTTATGAAAATCAACCAGGATGTGCTTCTGCCACTACTGGACTTGCTCACCACCCCTCAGATGGGGTAAGTAATATAATATACAATATGATAAACAGATTTTTTGCAAACTTTGTGTCTTAAGGTCTTGGAAATGTATAGCAGTCATTAAAAACAGTTTGACAAAATATTTTTCTTTTATCCCTTAATATACAACTTAGTCCTTCTCCCCTTTACTTATTCTGCTATTCTCAGGTTCCCCAGTGGGGTGCAGACTCGCACTGCCATCTGCCTCAAGACACTCAGCCTGATGGCTCTCATCTGTCTACGCATCGGGAGAGAGATGGTGCAGCAGCATATGGCTGACACTCTTCGGCGTTTTTTCGCTGTTTTCTCTCTGCTGCATTATCTGCAGCCACAGGTACACACCGACACAAGAAAAGTAAAGCTGGATTTGAAAGTGCATAGAAATAGTGTTAAAATGTTCTTTCATTGTAGTTGGACACCGCACCTCGCAAAGTTGTAGGAGAGGTCACTGTGGTGGATGTAGTCACACCTGAAGACTCAAATGCGACATATGAGTTGATGGTATTGGAAGAACTGCAGACTGTATTTAACCCTGAAATGGCCCATGCTTCCTACATCCCCTTTTATTGCCTCATTGGTAAGAAACAACCTTTTTTTTTTCACTTCAGATAGAAACTGCGAGCACAAGCTGAACGACAGTTGTTAACATTATGTATTATTTGTAATTAATCAGAATGTTTGCTCTTGTATTGTAATTTCCATAGGTGACGGGGCAATTCGGAAACTGGTTCCCAACCACGAGCTAGTCTGGCAGTTGGCCCTGTCCTACCAGCAGAGTGTGAGTCAGGGATTTCCTGAGGCAAATGTCCCGACGGCCTCAAGAGGGGCGCTGCCGTCATCCTCTGCTGGTTTTGCTCGGCGAATAGGCTCCAGCCCCTTCCCTGCTCCTACACCTAGCACCCCACAGGGAGACTCCCTCCCTGAGTCTGGCACATTTGGAAGCCACCTGGTTGGAAATCGTATTCAAGTGTCACGGGATGCTGATTATGGCAGTAGGCAGAACCTTGGCTTGGGTAACTCTTGGGGACGCTCCAGTCATACTGCCCCTATCATCAGCAATGCCACGACTTTCACCACACCATCTGTCGGCACAGCTTCCTTCACCTCTGCCTGGGTGACAGGACCCACGCCAGAGGACAGTGCGCTGAAGCAGGAGCTCCCCCGAAGTGGCCGCTCCTTGCAAGGGAATTGGCTGGCTTACTGGCAGTATGAGATCGGTCTCAACCAGCAGGATCCTCACTTCCACTTTCACCAGATTCGTCTGCAGAGCTTTCTGGGTCATTCTGGAACCACAAAGTGCTTGGCACCACTGGCAGGAGAGGATTACTTCCTCTCTGGTGGCAAAGACAAGACTGTGAAGCTGTGGCCCCTTTATAACCATGGTGATGGAACACAGGAGGTGGAGCCCAGGCTGACGTATAATGACCATCGAAAGTCAATATTCTATGTTGGACAACTCGAGGCTTCACAGGAGGTGGTCAGCTGTGATGGAATTGTGCACCTGTGGGACCAGTATACAGGTGAGGGAGGTGAAGCTTGGTGCATCTCTATTAGTGGCTAGAACTGCATGACAAGGTTACTGGCAGTAGGTATGTTAGGTCACAGAAGAGTTGTGAGAGAGAACATCTCCAAATCTAATCTATACTACTCTCTGTTTTCACAGGGAAGCAGATCCGCTCCTATGAAGCCGTGGATGGAAGGAATCCTATCACAGCTGTCACCACCATGCCTGCTCCACACTGCAGTGTTGTGTTTGGAAGTGCAGACTCTGTTCTTCGCTTTATTGATCCTCGCAAGCCAGGGTTGCAGGTAGCAATTTTAGCAAGACAGTTCTTTTGCAATCTACACCTGCATTATAATCCTCACCTCACATTACATAATGTTCAGACTTATTACACAACTGAGTTACTCCAGGCTTGACATTGACAAATGTTGCTGTGTTTTCTCCAGCATGAATTTCGTCTGGCATACAACAATGTGAGTGCTGGGCTCATCCGCTACCTGGCTGTGAGCCCCACGGGGCGCACAGTAGCTGCCGGCTTCTCATCTGGCTTCATTGTTCTGCTAGACGCACGCACAGGACTAGTTTTGAGGGGCTGGCCAGCTCATGAAGGAGACATCCTCCAGATGAAGGTATGCAGAGTGTTTGTATGAATGTCCATTTATTGTTATTTCTTTTTGTTCCCCCTCTCTCTCTCTCTCTCTCTCTCTCTCTCTCTCTCTCTCTCTCTCTCTCTCTCTCTCTCTCTACTTTCTCTCTCTCTCTACTTTCTCTCTCTCTGAATGAAGAGGGATGTCTCTGGGTAACATCTTAGTCAGCAGTCAGTGGATCTCAATAGACATAAGATCAGGTTTATGACTAAAGGAAACTAGAAAAAATGGTATCAGCAAAGTAGACGGCAGGTTTTCCCTTTGAAATACAATTTTTTGAACAAAATTGTTGGTTTATGCATTTCAGTCATTATGAATATCACTCGAATGAGATGCTTTTCATCTGAAGGGAAATCACAAAAGATGATGAGATGTAAAAATCTAATGTTGCTGTTTTGGCAGCCCCTTTTTTAATATTGGAGTACTTCTAAGTGCCCAAACAAGAGCTGCCATCTTTTCCTGTTGATCATTGAAAACTTACTCCCACCAACATTCAGATTAGACACAGACAGTAACTTGAACACAACAAGTACATGCTGTGCATTTCCCAACACGTGCAGGGCTCATTTACACTGAACACCTGTCAACCTGTTTACACAAGACATGGGTTCGGGGGAACTCTGGGTCAGGTTGTTGTCTATACGATTCCCAGACTTTGAAATCTGCCGGGGGCTGACAGGATTATCTTATTTTCAGAAGATTTGAACTTGTTGCATACCGCATTGAGTCATTCACAACATAAACCACTAAATATTTTAATTGGGTTTTTATTTGGGTTTTTCAATTTGTATTATAACATTCCATGCATGCACAGCAACCGTTCAGTGATCCAACTACTGTGTGTGTGGCTGTTACTGAATTGTCAAATCGGAAGGTGTGGCTTAAATTTGCCATGTGACAAAGGGTATAGGCTACAATCAGCCATGTGCCATTTGGCTTGACATTTCACTAAGGTGGTGGTGCAGACTTAAAGAGGATGGTGAAAGTTGTACCCAGTGAATCTGTTGTCAACAGACCGCAAGGATGAGCAAACTTTATTTAACCCCAAATTAGGTCAAGGATTGTATCTCTAGTTTTAAAGGCACAGGTTTAGGCAAATATGAACACAGGTTATTCATTAGAAAGACCACAGTGGTTCTCATTGGCAGACTCTTGCCACTCAGACTCGGATTACAACCAGCAGCTATTAACTTTCTTTTTGGATAATCAAACGTTTAAAAAAATAAGAGAAAATGCATTCAATTCACACCAACATGTTGTAACTGTGGGCATAGTTTGAGGTAAAGACACTTCCAGTACATGTTTTTAGAAACTTGTACTTCATCTCAAGCTAATTGCTCAAGTAGCCTTCACTCAAACTCTGTTGACAACACAATGTGTGAATTAGAAGGTCAGAGGGTAGATTGGGAAACAGCCGTTAGGCATTTTTCCTGATATCTGAGTTCTTTGGTTTTACGCAAGAAGTGTCAGTGAAGCTAACTTGCATTGTTGACGATTGCTTTTATTTGCTTTACTTTCCAGGCAGCAGAAGGGAACTTGGTCATCAGTTCTTCCACTGACTACACACTCACCGTGTGGAAAGATCTGGAACACAAGCCTCTTCGTCATTACAAGTCACAGTCTGACCCCATTCATGCCTTCGACCTCTATGGCTCAGAGATTGTAACTGGAACTGTGGCTAACAAGATCGGGGTGTACTCGATGGCAGACATCTCCCTGAGCCCCGTCAGCAGCACAAAGCTGAGCAATGAGAACTTCCGTGGCACGCTAACCAGCCTGGCGGTCCTGCCCACCAAGAGGCTTCTGCTACTGGGCTCAGAGAACGGCGCCATTCGGCTTTTGGCTTAAATCAAAGTAGTCACCAGCTACATTTTAAACTCACACCACTGACCGAAGTAAGTGTCTTTATTTGTGAAGACACCCGGTAACTGAGCTCCCTCTTAAGTCCCACTCCTGCAAATGAGGTCAAGTATATTTAAAGGGCACTTTGTCAGTCCCTTGAATTTTCTTTTTTTTTTCGAATGAGGCAGCACAAGTATATGAAATGTATAAGATTTAGGTCTACCGAATCTTTCCTCTTTGACAGTTGGCACAGGCAAACTTTAACAAGAAAAGTGTGCCACACTGTTGACATTGATCATGTACAGAAAATCCCTTGATTTCGAGGAGGGATAAAACAACATTTGGCTATAGATGTACAGATGGTATTATTCTTATCTTGGCGAGGTTTTTTCTTTTTCTTTCTTTTGACCTGTTCAGTTATTTTGTTCAAAATAATGAATCAGAAGATGTGCTCAGGAAGGTGGAACCAGACATGGTTCTTTTGTAGTGTTTACACTTTCCAAATAGATGCATACCAACACCAAAAATACATTGACCTCATCTTTCATTTTTCCTTGACATTAGAATACATCCAATGCACTGAATAAACTATGCAGTATTTGTAGATCATATCATTTGTCTGTGTTAGCATTACTTCCTGTTTCATTAAATTTGTTTCATGTTATAGATTGTTTATATATGGCCAACGATAACAGTACTCTGTTTTTGTGGACCGTCTTGGTGGATCTGCAAAAA
>CAESWR010000037.1:67801-80653 GCA_903171835.1 Mullus surmuletus | reverse complement strand
AAAAAAAAAAAAAAATGGAGATGCATCAATTGGCGTCAGATTCAAAGTCAATTGCTCATGTATAGCCTTTACACTTCTGCACAAGTATGGCCTGAATTGTAACGTTTAGATTCACTTTTTCGATTTTAAAGACTGAATGTTTTTATCCACTAATAAATTACTTGAACTTTCTTTGGGTTTTTCCTAAACCATCTTGACCATTTAACAGAACCTGTAGCAACATTTTATAGCCACTCGGAGTGTGTCCTTGCAGATGCCACTTTGACTTCAATTTCTGCTTTGTAATTTGTGACTAACAGCTTACATGGGGACCGTCAATGCCAAGATACACAGCTTTCTACTTTAACATTTGTATGGAACATATGAATATAGCAACACATATAAGTGGTGTAGCTCTCATCTTTATGTGTAAACATAAAAAGTAGATTTTTTTATAAAGCAATCCAGACCGGTTGACATTGAAATATAGAGGTTTTCAAAATCCCACATTCATCCAGCAAAAAGCTCTTATTCGTGTATGGTTTTACCGCTGTCATGTTGTAGAACACAGTTTGCCTCTTCTTTTCTAATTATTTCCTCAAAGCTCAAAATGCTGTGACAAGTGTACTCTCCCTTTTTTAGATTTTATGTCTGGTAATGTGATGCAAATGCTCCCTAATCATAAAATGACGAACTTTCTTTCAAAACAAAATTTGTAATTGCATATTGGTAAATTGGAAATGATCAAGTTTGTCTTTCAACATTTTAAGAGAAGGCCAATAAATGATTATTTATTAATTGGATTAATAAAAATTGCCTCTTTGAGTGTGCCAATTGTTATTTATCCGGATTTATCATGCATCAGCATAGCCTTCTGTACCTGGCTGAGTCACTATAGCTCATAGTGGACAAAGTCCCTTCTTGTGTTTGCTGATGACTTTTTCAGCTTTTGTCATGTGATCCAAAAAGTTTTACTTTTGCTTAGTGGAGCAATGTCATGAAAGCACTTGAATAGATTATATATTTCTCTGCGGTCTTGATTAGCTTTAGTTGATATTTATCAAAGTATAACCTATATTTCTCGACAAAAAACACTATGTCCAGCTATGCCCTTATTTTATCTAAGCCAATGATTTCTGGGAAATGTTTAATGATCCCACCAACACAAAATGTGTCATTTTGGTGTCAGCAAGAATTTGTTTACACTGAGGAGGATTCACTGCACTTTGGCAATTAAGCTGTCATGTTTGGTGACAAAGCTTCAGTCTTGTCATATTATCTTCTGGCTGTTGACAAGCCGAATCGCTAAGCCTGTCTGGCGTCGATATTTAACCCTGGATGAATCTCAGTAGCTGCATTTACACACAAATAGTGGCTTAAAGGAGGCCCCAATCAATGCAAGTTGATCTTTAACTGTTTGCTGAGCAAGTGCCAATCTTTTACTCTCTGGAATTCTGACATCCGCAGTCACATAGTCGCTCCTTTTTTGGACAAGACAGGAGGTTTTTTGTAATTAAAATTGAAGGTAAGATCAAATAAATTTTATATGACTTTATTATGATGCATTCAACCTTTCGACTAATGTGTATACACAGTGCAATTTGTAGTCAAAAACTAAGACGACTAAAGACTAATGCCTCGTACCAATTACATTTGACAATAACTTGTGTGATTTGTCCTTAGTTATGTCGGTCTTTTACACCAATTTACAATACCAAGCGTTTGTTGACCTTTATCAACAATACCGAGCACTTGTTGACTAAGCTAAAACTACTGTAATGCATAAATGGTTGGAAACAAATTTATGATTTTAATGTTTTAGGCAGATGAGCGGGTGAATAAGTGAAGTGTGAATAAGTCGAGTGTGTTGGAGACCTTCAGACCTCACAGGAAAAAAAATATATAAAAAAGGTGAGGTGAGAATGTTTATATTTTAATTCTAAGTTGTTAGTAAATGAGAAGCATAAAAGCACTAAAAATGGGAATCTATTAACTGCGCAACTTACTACAACAGATTGTTACAGGGAGATAAAATTCTCGTATTCACAGCGACGTAAGGACATGGAACTTCGTCTGACACTCCTGTTGATCTGTTTCTACAGCCAAGGAGTAACCGTAAGCCACTTTCACTGCTTTTGAATGGCAGTTATAATCATGCTAAGGCCGTTTGGGATAGCGTAATGCAGAAAATGTAGGATCTCCACTGTCTCTGTGTTCAACAGAATGCTGAGGTGGCAGAAGATGAGTCAATCCCACTGGTGCCTCTTATTCCTTTGATGCCGAGTCGGCCCATACAGGTAAGAAGCCAAATAAAATGGTCCTTTTTTTTTTTCCTTTTTGTCTTTTTTGTAAATACAGAAATATACATTCCTACATCATCATGCTTGTTGCTTCAATGCCATAATCAAAGTGATCAACATTTCTTCTCTTCTTGTGTTTAGAAAGTTGAAAACAATAGCACATCACCGCCACAAACTGCCAGTCCCACTGATACACCAGCCGCAACTATCAGGCCCAGCGGGGGCTCGTCAGATGAAGAGCATGGCGGCTGTCAGTCCAGCGGCCTGGGCTCAAAGTCCAGGGAAGCCATAGCAGCTGCCATCCAGAAGCTGGGCATAAAACTGCTGCAAAACCTGGAGACAACACCTGATCAGCCAAATGTCATCATATCTCCTTTCAGCGTGACACTAGCTCTCTCCCAACTTGCCCTGGGTATGCATGTCGTGACAGCTTTTACGGCGCCTAAATCAGCCAT
Source organism: Mullus surmuletus (assembly GCA_903171835.1). Lineage (NCBI taxonomy): Eukaryota > Metazoa > Chordata > Actinopteri > Syngnathiformes > Mullidae > Mullus > Mullus surmuletus. Next base: position 77,919 of record CAESWR010000037.1, on the reverse strand, counting down.
ATTTGACAGATTTGTGTGAGCTGACAGCCCTGGACGATGTGGCCACTACAATATCTTGTCAATGCACCAAATTTTGCAGGTGCAGTGAATGAAACAGAGAAGCTGCTGATGCATCACCTGCATGAAAACACTCTCCCCTGCTACCATGAGGCTCTGCACAATGCGTTAATGCAGCTGAGAAACAGCGACCTGGAGATTGTTACACGCATTTTCCTGCGCCCAGGTAACTGCCTCGAGCAAGAATTAATGCTCAAACTTACCAGCAAACGTTGACACCAAACCTGTACTGCCTGCAGACCCATCCATTTCCTTACAGTCTTTGGTCTTTGTTGCAGGGTTCACCCCAAAGGAAGGCTTCATCCAAAAATCCCAGAAGATGTATGACTCAGAACCGTCCGTGGTGGAGACCCTGGAGCAGATAAATGAGTGGGTGGAGCAAGCGACAAATGGAAAGATGCCCGAGTTCCTTTCGGCTTTACCACCCAATTGGCTCCTAATGCTTATTAATGCTGTCCATTTCAAAGGTGAGAGAGGAAACAAATAGCACAACATTAATTTACTTCATCGTATTTTCTGTTGGCTAGTGTCATTTTTCTTCCCATTACTTTGTTTCCGAAAGGACAATGGAAAGCTCGATTTGACCCGCGCTTCACCTCCAGGGGTGTGTTCTACCTTAATGACAATCAGATGGTTGATGTGGAAGTAATGGAAGACGCCAAACACCCTTTAAGTTTATTCACTCATAATGAACTGGAGGCTCAGGTAAGATTCATCACTGTCTTCACTGCTCCCAAAATAGAACTTCTGCTCTCAACCTTTTCTTACTAGATTCATTTGTTGCAACAAAAAAATTCTTAATGCATTGCAGGTAGCGAGCTTCCCATTCCAGAAGGACATGAGCTTGTTGGTGGTCATGCCTCTGTCCGGCCAGGTGAACGTGTCGTCACTCGCCGGAAAGCTGAACATCTCCGACCTCTATAATCGCCTGCCCAAAGAAAGAGCTGTTCAAGTTAAAGTGCCCAAATTCAAATTGGAGTATGCCCAAGAGCTGCAGGAGGTCTTATCGAAACTGGGTGAGAGCTGATAGTTAGTTGAACCTGCGATGAGAATTAATCCAGAGGGTTTACAAGATAAAATCGCTTGTTGAAAGTTGTATATCTCTTCAGTGACCCTTTGCTCTTTTCTCTGGCAGGCCTCAGAGAGATGTTTACAAATCCCAATTTGGCCGAGATGACAGACAGCCCCCTGCTGGTGTCCAGTGTGCTGCACAAATCCAGCATGGAGTTAAATGAGGAGGGTGCTGAGGCCACAGCAGTCACCTCAGTGGTCATCTCGCGGGCGTCCATCCCCCTCTTCCACCTCAGCCAGCCTTTCATCTTTGCTCTAATGCACGATAAGACTCAAGTTCCAATCTTCATGGGTGTCATCAACAACCCTAATCCTGGAGCTCCTGTCTTGCAGCGTGGAGGATTCGGAAGCAATGACAAAGTGGGATTCCAACTTGACAAGAACCATGTAGTGAGTCCACCTAAATAGGGACTAACACATTCACAGATGTCCTTTGGAAAGTGCAGAGCAAGACCTTTGTGATTGTACAGATTAAGATGGATTAAAACGTGTGTGAGCAGATATTCCCTTTGTTTCCCTGTTTCATTGTAGAATTTAAAGATGCACAGTAGCCTCTTTAACATTTTAAAATGTTTTAAATTTGAGTTTTGATGCTATTCACCTGGCCAGGCAACTTTCAAACTATCTAAAATTGACATTTAACACGATTTTTTATACCATCTGTTGAATATCATCTTAAATTTCATGTTAGATGTATGACCAACCGTGTTTGATACGCCCCACTATTTCTGCATAATTTTGTATTTAATGTAATTTGGATGACATTCGCTCATAAATAAATGTAACTGAATTAAAACAAACTGTATGCTACTGTAACTCTGTATGATGTAATGCATTAAGAATATTAGAATGTTCGCCTATCAACGTGGTGATGTGTTTCTTTTGGAACTGATACAGATCAATTACACAATAAATACATCACATGAATCAACATCAGAGAGACTGATCAGTGATCATGTTCTATTCAAGATTCAAGATACTTTATTGGCATTTCTACCTACATACTACATTTTCTGGCATAAAATAGAATTAGAATATGGAATAAAAATCGAGAAGACAAAGACAAATAATGTAACTTAGGTAAAAAACATAAACAATAAATATATTCAACAGCGAAGATGCTCACAAGTTTTCTTTTCCAAATTACACCCAGTAAAGAAAACTGCGACAGTAACCAAACATAAACAAAAAAACAACACTTAAAATCGGCTATAATCAGTCGGCGCCAAAATAGTAAAACCTTTCTGGAAAAACACATTGTGGGCGAACTTTTCCCATTGCTAGAGTGACGTCAGGCGCGTACTCCGAGGCGTCCAGGCGCCTCCGATCTCGCTGATCTCGGATCAGTCGTGACCGTTTACTGCGCTCGAGCCTCGCCTAACGCACCGACGCCGGATCGGTGAACGGAAGCGGAAACCCGAGACGGAAGTACGTCGCTTGGCGCGTTAGTCCGGGGTTTTGGCGCCACTGCTCAATTCACGCAGCGCTGCCTTTGATGTAACTTCGGTCTCCGTGTCGCTGCGCACTATTCTCAGTGTATTTGTGTTTTCAGGAGCTAAACCAGGACCACAGCAGACATCATGAGCCTGACAGAAGGATCCATTGTGGTATGTTAAGGTTTTACACTCTCAGCGGCGTGCTTTTATTGTGTGTAACTTGGTGCAGTTTTCGGCTCTTTGTTGAAAAGGACCAGCTGGTTTTTCCCTCCCGATTAATGTCTGTTTGACACGAGTTAGCTTCGAATTAGCAACCGTTAATTAGCAGAAAATGCAACATTATCGTCGGACAAGGACAGCACTTAAAAACATAACATAAAAAACATAAAAACATAACATAAACATACATAAAAAACATAAAAAACATAAAAAAAACATAAAAAATACTCGAAATTGCGTCGAATATTCGCAACATATGACGTGGCTAACATGATGTGGCTTTTTCAGGCTTTGGCAAATGGCAAAGAAACATCTGACGCGGTGCTTCAGTGTGTGGTGAGTACAACAGGAACCTCATCAACAAATACAAAAAACAATAATTGAGAAAGTATTTGAGCTTTTACATGTTTTTAAGTGATTCATTTCATGTCATTCCTCAGTTTATTTGTAGATGTTCTGGCATGCTGTCAATCAAACTCAATATGATTGACACCCCCCCCCCCCTCCCCCTTATGTTGTTGCAGAACATCCGCAAGATGGAAGGGGGAAGCGGACCTCCTCGTTACCGGGTCATGATGAGCGATGGCGTGAACTCTATGACATGTTTGTGCTCATTTTTTTTTTAAAACTACTTTTTTTGTCTCAATTGCCTTTTCTTCATCTGAATCAGAAAACGACTTGCTTGAGCCTTCGTCAGTCAATGTTTGTCTCTTTTCCCGCCCCGGCAGCCTTCATGCTCTCCACCCAGCTGAACTACATGGCTGAAGAAAACAGGCTGGCCCCGAACTGCATCTGCATCCTCAAGAAACACGTGACCAACATACTGAAGGACGGACGGTACGGACCGAAGCTTGTGTCGTATTTTAAAAGACGAGCTGGCAGAAGACGTCTCAGAATATATCTGCCATGATCTATACTTTTAGTCCTTGTGAAAACCATTTTTTGAGGTTAACGAGTCCTGGTGACAAAATAAGGGGTCCTTTCTCGTCTCTTTGCCAGCTCACTTTGTCCTCTAATGCTGAACTCTGTTTTAAATCATCAGTTTTTCTCAGCAATTAGAAATAATTACCAGATGCAGACAAAACATTGATAATGGCGTCTTATCCCTGATTGCAGACGCGTGGTGATCATCTTGGAGGTTGATGTGATCGCCCCTGCCGAAGAGGTTGAGGGGAGGATTGGAGACCCCGTCCCTTACAACGACAGTAAGACCTCAGAGTGCACTGATTGGGCGCCGAGTGCCGTTTGATTTAGACCGCCGTGATGATGGATTGAAGGGTTCAGTAGAAAATGGGTGTTTATAGTGAATTTTGAATCTTCCTTGCAGACCAGAGCAAAGCTGCACAGCCAGCTCCAAACTCCGGCCCCCGTGCTCCACTGCAGCAACAGAACACGAACAATGAAGGTAACCACACGTATTTATTTGAACAAGAATAAGAAATGTTATGAGGTTTGCACACCTCCTTCTGATTAAACAACAGAAATATAGAATTTATCAAAGGGTACCAACATTTTTTCACTGTGCTGGAAAATGGATGGATTTTGCACGGGAGCACACCTTATTCTGTGCCCAGAATAACCACCAGGTGGCGGCATTTTCCCACGTCATTATCCAGGTGCAGCAGTTATTTAAAGAAAACAAAAAAAAAAACCCCAATGTAAAACAATTTAACTTCAAGCTTTCTCACCCGTTTCCGATTTGTCGAGTTGTGTGTTTAAGAGCCTCTCAGACTGAATAAAGACTTGTGCAATCCTTAACTACCACTCCGTGCAGAAAGGTTTCTCTCTTTGTCGGTTTATCTTAAGTACGCAGAGGAAACCGTGCAAATAAAGAATGCATTACCACACAGACTACCAGGAGAGCGCTAGAGGAGCTCCCATGAACAAGCAGATTTATTTGGTAAAACACAGGTGGTTGTTCATTCGAAGATAAGCCGCGGATCGCAGCACGGCAAATAACTTATAGCAGGAGAGATGCGGAATCCGGCTGTCGGAAGGGTTTTGCCGCCTTCCCGTGTGTGTCATAGGAGGTATTCATCCCTCTAATCTGCCATGTGGGAATCAAGGTTGAGGCAAGCACCCTCCTCATCAGCACAGTCATTGTTAATTTCTCTGTGCGCGCCGCTTGATCTGGGGGCTTAATTACCAGAAGTGCAGTGGTTGGCAAAGTGGGAAGACTTAAGTGGACACTTTGAACTCTAATCCTCCGTGTGAGACGCACACAAATCAAATGTGCAGCGCTTGTTCAAACGGTAAATCTCAAAGTCGGGCAGCACCACTCTCCGGGGGAAGAGCAGCTACAGTTTGTTACAGCATTTCACACTCTGGCCTGATTCTGTGAAATGTGAATCATCCTCCTCGCTGAAAAATCCTGGATCGCACATCTCAAATAACTTGGTTGGACAGGAACCTTGTTTCCTGCTGTAGAGTTTTCCTTTTTGCCAGACTTGGGGAAACAACAGCGCTCGATTTACTTTTAGTCATTAAAAGGTTTTTCTTTGATGAAACTTCCCTCGTGAAGTGAGATAATTATAGTGATCAAGCATTTGCAATCCAAAGAAATTGGATTTTTGTAATTTGTCTCTGATGAATAATGTATGCGCCTCTCACTTGACTCCTCTCCATCACCGCTCTTCATGGATCATTTATTTTCTCTCCCTCATTCCTCCCAACAGCGAACAGAGGATTCAATCGCGATTTCGGGAAAAAGGCCCCGTCTGCCGCGCCAAGCACTCCGGGGGGAGCCTCCAAAGTCGTCCCCATCTCCAGCCTTAACCCCTACCAGTCAAAGTAAGCATTCTGATGACAGGTGCTGCTAAAATGGACACATTCTGGAACACTAGAAAATGTGCATATAAGTGTTTGAGAGTGCTGAGTTTAGGCTTAGGTGCTCTAACTTTTAGTCCGTTGTGGTGTCTTGGATTCTTGTATTTCATAGCACGTGTTTGGAGCTATAGATATCAGAGTTTAGTTTATTATCTTGTCCAGAAATGCATGAGGGAGCAGACTAGACAGTGTCTTGTAACCCAAAATGCTGCAACGAGAAGCCGCTCAGATCCTTAAAACAATTGACTTGGAGACACCTGTGGTTGCTCATGGAAACAATTAGCTAAGACAAATCATTGCTGTCAACTCGCCATAAAGTTTGTTTTGCCTTAAGCAGCACAAAAATCGTCTAAATCTTCACATGAATAAATTCCGTCTCTGTGCGGCAGGTGGACCATCCGCGCCCGTGTCACCAACAAGAGCAACATCCGCTCATGGAGCAACTCCCGCGGAGACGGGAAACTTTTCTCCATGGAGGTCGTGGACGAAAGCGTGAGTGCTCCCCGAGTTTATCTATCGCATCTCAAAGCAGTAACCCGGTGTGGACAAATCCTAATCACTCATTTATTTTTTTCCCCCGTACCCAGGGTGAGATAAGGGTGACCGGTTTCACTCAAGAGGTGGAAAAATTCTTCAGTCTGATTGAAGTCGGCAAGGTGAGGCCCTCTCCCAGATAAGGATTCATTATGTGCGAATTATCTGCCAAGACCGTCCTGTGATGTGGCGCTCACGGCGGATTTGGCTACGCTTGGCCCCCGTCGACAGCTGCCAGTACTGTGCGAGTTAAAACCGCCGAGACTGAATGAGTCATCTGGCTGCACTGTAACCCATACAATAAGAGGCTTACTGTCATCTGTCAGGCTTTGTTGATCCCCCCCCTAACACACACACACACACACACGCCCCGACCGTCTGAAGTGTGATCTTGCCAGGTGACCCCCCCCCACCCCAGAGTCTTTGTTTAACCTGTGGTTTATCCGTCTGCGCCGTGCAGGTCTACTACATATCCAAGGGCTCGCTGAAGATCGCCAACAAGCAGTACACGTCGGTGAAGAATGACTACGAGATGACGCTCAATGGCGAGACCAGCATCATCCCCTGTGAGGACAGCTACGATGTTCCCATGATGCAGTGCGACTTTATTTCCATCGCTGACTTGGAGAGCAGAGAGAAGGACGCCATCGTGGGTAAGAAGTCAACGTTAAGGTTTTGGTGTGCGCCAATATCGTCATCGCGATCTATAGTCGGGTTCTCTTGCTTGCATTCGTATCTTGAGACTGAAATCTCATCCACAGCCCAGATTGTACGTTTCGATGGATAAAAACCTTGTGAAAATAAAACTTAGGCTAAAATCTTTATCTTTTTCTTGATTAAGTTAAGTTAATCTGCAAAAGATCTGTTGTCTTGTTATGACTGCAGCTCCATATAAACCATTAGGATGTTAAAACATAATCGTATGCCCGCATAATTTGATCACCCTAAAAAAGATCCAATGCATCTTAAACATTTTATTTTTTTATATTTTACGACAGTTAAACTTGTAACTGCTGTAAGAGCAAACCATTGTTGATAATTACACTGGTAGATATTAATGAGGCAGAGTGAAATCAAAGAGTTAAAACCAATAACTTTAAAGCCTCCAAAGATGCTGGGGACATCTTTGTTTCTCTCAGACATGTAATAATTTGCATCACTTGAGCCCGAATTAAACTCTTGCCACTAAGCAGCTCAGTGACAGACTTTTTGTTATTTGGACTCGTGCTGTGTGAACCCTTTTTGAGCAAAGGCTTCCAGCTCAGTTTGTTTTCCGGGACACCGTCTCTGGAGCGCGGCAATATTTCCACTTTTTTTTCTCGCTGTTTTCTCTCTTCTTTTGGTTTGGGTGGTGCGGCGTGGCGGCCAGATTTTCCAGGCCATTTGCTGAGACATCAGGATTGTTGTCTTCGTGTTGCCACAGCCACGCAACATAGCACATATGAGAATGAGCGTAATTGCCCACCTTCACATCAAACTACAGACAGATGGGGATTTTTTTTTCTTTCTGGTAACCCACTCCCCTACTGTTGACTTCTCCAGCACCTTATAATAATCCCTCATAAGCAGAAGTTAGAGGTGGTAGCAGAAATTGGAGATGGATATGCAGGGAGTTGGAGGTAATTATAGCGTACACATGGCGAGACAAATGTAGTATTAATAACGCGGATGATTCTAATGGTGTGTAGTGCTGATTGACTTTAGGCCCCTTTGGGCAGACAGATGAGAAAATAAGAGCGGTGATGTCACAGGTAAAACGGAGTAACGACGTGGAGCCCCGGCTCGTAATTCGTTTAATGAAGACTGCAGCTCGCACCGCCGCTCCAAGTAATTTCTCTTCGCTACAACGTTTAAATGTAAACTTTTGTCTCTGGCCGTCATTAATTTCACCCGCCTCTTTCAAACAGAGCGTGGCCAGGTTGCACTTATTTGCACTCAGCAAATCAATGGCCAAAGACCCATCAAAGCCCTATTTATTGGATTCTCTCAAGTCCAGGCGGCATCAGGGGTTGCTGCTGTACCGGCCGGTGACCTCCCACTTTTCGAATTGCTCCCGTCACATCAATTCCCTGGAGCAAAATGTGTGCTGGCGACTGTGCAGAGACCTGAGGGTGATGGTGTGCGGGTGTGTACCTCAGTCTGTCTGGAGGATTAGGTCATATGGGCTTAGGAGCGTGTGATATTTGCTTTTCGCAGATATCCAATCGGCTGACACGTTCAAACTCTCTCAGTCGAAACCGATATATACACACGCGCTGTCCTTTAAAATCAGTATAACACTGATTTTTTTACTTTTCTTTTCTTTAGGGCTGATCGAAAATGGCAAATCATGGTCACAATTATCTTTGGTCCATACTGAGATCCCCATTATTCACTGACTTCAGAAACATCATGCATTTAGTGAACTGTTTTCAAACCGTCTTTTCAACAGTGGATTTCCTTGAACTTCAAATATAATTGAACTGAAAAACATGAAAAATAAAAGGGAATAAAGAACAAGGCTCTCTTTCCGTCATTTTTAACCCCCTAAAACCTCCTCCAGAATCCCCAAAACCTTCTCCAGAACATCTAAAACATTCTCCGAAATATCTAAAACCTTCTCCAGAACATCTAAAACTTTCTCCAGAACATCTAAAACTTTCGCCAGGACCTGGCACAATAATCATTTTATCACGACTATCTTGGCTTTGTAATTGTTGGAAGCCAAAATTGTGTTTGAAATGAAGAATTTGATTAATTGCCCAACCCTAATATTGTGTGTAAAGCTAATTCACATTTCCCTTCACAGACGTGATCGGGGTTTGCAAGAGTGTGGAGGAGCCGACCCGCCTCACGACAAAGTCCAACCGCGAGGTGACCAAGAGGACGGTTGACCTGCTGGACATGTCCGGCAAGGTGGTGACGGTGACGCTGTGGGGAGAGGAGGTGAGTGAGCGACGCCTCCGATGAGTTTCTTGCTCGCTGGATGCTTTTAAACGGGTGTTAGCAAATCCATGGCGACCTTATAAGTTCTCCTTCCTTTCAACCTTGCCCGCCGTTGGAAATAACAGTCACCATCTGACAGCAGCTTTTTCATTTGGTAAAATTGCGAACCCCCTTTTTTTTTTATTGAACTGTACAAGACTTTGACGGAAAGGCTTTGAAGCCGGGCCGAAGGTGGTGAATGTTGCGTGCATAATGCCTTCTTTTTCTTTTTCTTTTCTTTTAACACAGGCTGCATTAACTGCTGCTGTTAAGACTAGCTTTCAATTAGTCTGCTCGGTGCATTTGAAGATCATTGTGAAGCCGTTGAAATATAAGGCCCGTTATTATGGGTTTTGCGTCGCATTGATGTTGGCATAAATATCCTGTCAGCGGGCGATGAAGTAACTGTGCGCCGTCTGGTTGATTCTTACCTGTGGCTCGGTGGGACGGTGCGGAGTTTGCCTCCATTCCTTTCCCCCATGACAAGCGGCACAGCGTCCCCCATTTGTTTGTTTCACTGATGCCTCCTTTTACTGCGGGGACTCGCCAAGCACAAGACATTTAGTTTGTGAAGAACAATGGCGGTGCCAAACACCAAGTGGTGCAGATATTTTTTTATATCTTGAAAGGTTTTATTTTCAGCATCCTTTGTTTCTCTCAGTTGATGAATATTATAATAAATAATACATTTGCCCTCTTCAAATTTCAGTAAACATACATATTTCTTTGTATTTTTCTTAGCTAATAAGACATTTATTTACAGTTTTAGCTTTTGTTAGTTGGAAAAAGTGAATATTGTGTGTATTGAATAAACCATTGGAGCTACTGGCAGGTCAGAATTCTCTATGAAGTGATAAATCTTATAATGTTGAATTCATAATTACAATAATAACATGCAAATGAGCAGATTTTTAGAAAGCGTGCCAGATGTGATTAAATTAGTTCCTTAAAATCTTGCGTGTTTTTTGTCATTCCCTTTGTTTTAGTTTTTCCTCCCAAATTTTGTGACAA